>CABHPQ010001033.1:28972-42908 GCA_902168405.1 Peromyscus aztecus | reverse complement strand
GGTTTGCGTCTTTCTCATAAATACTGATCGTTCACAGGGAGCACTTAGCATGTGCCAAGTACT
Source organism: Peromyscus aztecus (assembly GCA_902168405.1). NCBI lineage: Eukaryota > Metazoa > Chordata > Mammalia > Rodentia > Cricetidae > Peromyscus > Peromyscus aztecus. The sequence goes on along the minus strand of CABHPQ010001033.1, from coordinate 42,845 downwards.
GTGCCCAAAACAATTTGGTCATCATGGTAACCTTACGTGAGTCTGTAATCTGTTTTAATATATGGGTGTGAGGCACAGAAGCTAGGCAGCTTTCCCCAGTCAACTCGAGGCAGCCTGGCTTCAGAATCTACACGGATGGTCACTGTATTGGGCGTACTGCTGTGCGCTGAAAGTGAGCTAGGAGATGGTAAATCCCAGCTATTAAGGTAGAGGCCGCAGGTCAAAGCTAATCTCACAACATTAGAACGGCATGTGTAGATAGACAAGCTTTTCCAGCAGTTTGAGGGGACACCAGACTGGCAGGTTGCATGGTGTACAGAAGAGGCAGGCCTGAGGCACTTACCTGAGACTGCAAGATTTTTTGGTGCCATCTGTTGGCCATGCCTGTGACTTCCACTTGGAATTTTTTTTTTTTTTTTTTTTTTTGCATCAGTAGGTTCTCGCTCCCTTTAGCTTCATACCCTTTAGCTTTTAGCGGGAGCCTTGGAGCTCTCGTGCTGTGGCCGTAGACCTTGTCTGCCTCACCTGTCTGTGCTCATGCCTTTCAAACAGCCCTTGCTGGAGGACTCAGTCCCAACCTTTGGTAAGAAGTCCCTTGCGAAACCTTGCATTAATGCTCAGGATTTCTGAGCAACTACCCAGTCTGTCTCTAGACCTTACAGTAGAGTTCCAACTGCCTGATGGTAGTGTCCATAGGGCTAACACTCAACATGTTAACATTCAAAGACCTGCTTTCCAAAAATGTCCTCTTGATAGGTTGAGCCCTCACCCCTGTTCCTGTCTGTAATAAACAGATTCCACATGTTTGCACACAGGAGCACCTTTATTGTCAGTTAATCCTAGGGGTAGGTACTCATCCTGTGAGCTAGAGCCTGGTGGTCCCACCTGTTTCCTCATTTCCTGACAGGCTGGGCCCTGCTGGTCCAAGGTATCAGCTGTAAACCGAGTCTCATCTCTTTCCTTCCTGCCATGCCATTTTGTCTTCTCTTCCTGGGGTACCAAGCCTGTTAGGGTACTTCCCTAGTTAGACGTAAACCAGACTGTAGACTTCAAGTGCTTTTGTGTCCGTGTGGCATGTAAATACAGTAAGCATTCCTATTTGCCAAGTGAGAATGTCTAGTCCTCTAACAGTGTGATGCTTTGGGAAGTAATTGGAGGAGAGGGGTAATACTAAACCCAGTTCTTTATAACAGGGTCTCTACTATGGACACAAGGCTGGCCCTGAGTTTGTGCTGATCTTCCTTTCTCATGAGCTGGAACAAAATGCTGCTGTTAGCTACAGCTGTCACACCTCGGAATGAACTGCTAGACTCAACATGAGTCAGTGCTGTTCATTTATGAAATACTTAGTTCCTGTAATATTAGTCCTGGAGCTGACTGGGTTTTCCTGAAAAGGTGGATTGTGGAGAGGGTTCCTGCAAGAATGGCCATCTCCTTGTCCTATCTAGTTTCTAATGCACGATTAATACTGACAGAAAACATCCTCTCCCTGGTTTGAAAGGAAGAATTTTAATTCAGTGTGTTTTCAAGGTTTTTGAGTTAGCTTGTTTGCTCTTAACTGAGATACAGCCACACAAGACTGAGAGCTGAAACAGCATGTCTGGCATCTTTACCAGTGATAAAATGATGGCTAATCCTTCCAGATCCATTGCTACCTAAAATAGAAGTCTTTCCTGTTGTGGGGTGGGGGGTTCCTTTGAGATTTCTGTAGCTTAGGATGGCCTCAGACTCCTGGGTCCTCTTCCCAATTCCCAAGTCGAAGTGTAGGATCACACGTGTGCCACTCAGTCCTATATTCCTGATTTGAGAAAGCATAATGCTCAGTATCTGTGGTTCTAGCGTCTGGTTGTGCCTGTGACTTTCCAAATAAACCCTCCTTATCCAAGTCCCCGATGTCAGATCCGTACGCTAGTCCTGAGATTGCCCCTAAACATCTGCTTACGTACACTGCACTTTGCTCTGGACCTGTTCTCACCAAGTGACCTTAGTCACAGATCTGTTGCGGACTCCATCACCTGCCCCTCAGGCTGACCTCAGCACAGCAGAGCCCAACCGTGATTTCCCCGATGTCTTCCCAGGGCCAGGGATGAGACACTGGTTCAGAGAGCAGCTGTGTAAGTGGAGGGCGAGGGTAGCTAATGCAGCAGCAGGCAGGATGAAGACTCCTGTCCTGATCATTAGAGTGCAGTGAGATCTCAACAAAGGGTGGTGTGTCCAGGCAGCGGGGTGGCAGAGAAAGCTGAGAAAGCTCTAACAGTGCTGTTGCTAGGTATTTTGTCGGGTAGGGGATACCGGGGGTTGATCTATAGCCTGATGTGTTCTAGAACAGAGCTACCACTGACCTCCAGCCAGCCCTAGTTTATTTTGGAGCAGGGTCTCAGTAAATTTCCCAGGCTGTCCTTGAACTTGTGATTCTACTACCCTAGCCTCCCCAGTAGCTGGGATTACAGACCTGGCTGGCAGGCCTGTGATGATCACTTTCTATAGCTAACCTCATTGTGCATGCAGGCCCACTTTAGAGAAGAGGGGATTCCTACTTCAGTGGGTAAGACAGGATGAGACTGATTTCAAAGTTATATTCTGTATCAGAACTTTCTGGTGATCCCCTAGATATGAGCAAACACTTAAGGCAACTGGAAAAAACACCAGGGTTCAGGGTGGGGGAGGTTGTGGGGTGGTGTGGGGGCTAGAGAGACACACAGTCCATCCTTTTATATATGTGTATATAATTTAAAATTACATTCATATGGGGGGGCGTTGTGGAGGTTGGAAGACTTGCAGGAATCAGTTTTTCCACATGTGGGTCCCAGAGATAAAGGTAGCAGACTTGGCAGCTTTGTCTGCGTGCACCATCCGCCGGCCCTCTGTCCCCTTGTAAATACACGGTTTACCAACAAGTGGTGTGTGTGGTCAGGATTTTTCACCAAGCCCAATGAACTGGATTTAGCTAACAAGCTGTTACGAAGCAGGAAGGCACAAACAGAAGGAACCCCTTGATGCTTCCGCCCAGCTGTAGGACAAGCTGGACAGAGTTAGGAGTCCTAGTAAGATTTTTTAATCCTGTTGGTTTTCTGGTTGGAATTGACAATATAAATCTCAAACATAGAAAAGGAATTAGGCCAGGCAGTGGTGGCACACATCTTTAATCCCAGCACTTGGGAGGCAGATCTTTCTCTGTGAGTGAGGCCAGCCTGGTCTACAGAGCTAATTCCAGGACAGCCAAGGATATACAAAGAAACCCTATCTTGAAAAACCAAACCAAACAAACCAGAAGAAAAAAAAAAAGAAAAGGAATTAGAAGTTAGTTGCAGAAAAAAAAATGATTTGATGTGTATATCTAATATCTAATGGAATTAGAGGTGTTTCCTCCTGTTTAAGGCAAAAGAATAAAATTATTACAAAATAGCTAAAATCAACATATGTCTTCCTCTCCCAATTTACATATCTCTAATGAGAGCTACATAGATAAGAGTCTAGACAGAGTTCAAAATGGTTATAAATCTATTCATGGATTTAAAGGTCAGGACTGACCTGGTGAATGAATTCCCAGGGAACATAAACAACTGAATAGTCAATGAGGAAATGAGAACAAATCACTAGAAAAACACTGAAGGACGTGAAAAACGTGGAAAAAAACGAAGTGGCGTGAAATCGACATTTCAGCAAGTCAGAAGCTCAGTGGGAAGGCTCACACGGAGGACAGGACACCAGCTTTGAACATTTGGCAGAGGGGTTTTTCCATCAAGGAAATGATAAATTTTGAGAAACACCTCAGTGGAACATGTGAGATCCTTGGGACACCATGAAAAGACCTAAAGTGTGGATATGGAGGAGAATTCCTTGCCAAAAGCATAGAAAATAAATTCAACAAAGTGTAAAAGAAAATCCCCTGCTCTGAGGGAAAAGATCCCCATTCAGGTACAAGAGAAGACAGAACACCAAATAAATGAGAAAAGAAACTCCTATGTCAGTGTGGTTAATCACTAAATAGACCACAGAATGAATACTGAAAGCTGGAAGAGAGATGGGTCACACCACACACTGTCAGAATAACAGCTGATTTCTTTTCCAATGGTAACAAAGCCAGAATGTCTCAGGACGTTGTGAGGACCCGCAGCTGCCAACCTAGACAACTATACCCAGGGAAATTACGACTGAGGGAGGAGGGAAACCGCCCCCGTAAAAACAGGCTAAAGGAACTGATGAGCACACACCAGCTCTCCAGAGGGCATCTGCGAGGCCACCGTGCCCGCTAAGAACACAGCCTACAGAGCCAACTAAGCAGGGCTGCAGCAACCATCACGGACCCTGTATGGGTCTGAGCTAGTCCTCTGCCTATACATATGGTCGCAAAGCTTGGTGCTCCTAACAGTGGGAGTCGGGGGATTATCTGCTTTTTTTTTTTGCCTGTGTTTAGGACCCTTTTCCTCCTACTGGGTTGCTTCATCCAGCGGTGACGTGAGGGTTTGTGCCTCGTCTTATTGTAATTTGTTATGCCGTGTTCAGTTGATATCCCTGGGAGGCCTGTTATTTTGTTTTTTTGTTTTCTTTAAGGGAAATGGAGGAGGAGTGGATGGGGGAAAGAGGCAAGGGGCAGGAGGGGGAGGGGAGTGGAGGTAGAGGAAACTTTGGTCAGGATGTAATGTATACAAAGAACTGAAAAAAGAAGATGATGCCCTTAACACTGGCTAAATGAGGATTAGGAAACATTGCACACAGCAAAATGACATCGGTGCATACCTTTAAATAACTGGATATTGTGGTCTCGGTTTCCCAGTCAAAAGACACGGACCAGCAGAGGGGATCAGAACCCAGGAGCTCCTCCCCCTTTGCTGCCTCCAAGGAACACACCCCAGCATCACGGATGAAGGATGGGCATGGCTACCCCAAGCAAAGAGCCCGGAAGCCGGCTTGAGTTGCTATTCTATATCTGACAAGACAGAGTTCAAAGTAAACTCATCAGAAGAGATGAGGATGTTGCTTCATACTGATCAAGGGAACAATCCGTCAAGCTGGCATTAGGATTCTACCTGGGAAAAACAGGAGCATGCTCAGTTTCATAAAACCAATACTCCAGATACAAAGTTATGGATTAACCCCGAGACGTAATAGTGGGTGACTTCAAGTCCCTACTGACACCAAGGGTCAGGTCATCCAGGCAAAAATTAAACACTGGAGTTGAAGGACATCTACAGAACATTCCACCCAGATGCTACGGAACTCACAGTCTTCTCAGCAGGCCACGGGGTTTACCCTAAAATAAAAAGTCTAAACACATACAGGAAAACAGATTATTCCCTGTATTCTGTCTGACCATAGTGGAGCGAAGCTGGAAATCAACTGCAGGAAATACAACTCAGAGTTTGGATGAGCAGGTCCTTGAGGAAATCAAGGGAAAATTTACAGTATTAGAATAGAAAACACACCAAAACTTATGGAACTCAGTAAAGGCCGTCCTAATTGGAAGGTTTCCACTCTACCTACATTACAAAATCGGAGCGGTCTCAAACAACTTGATGAACTTAAGACACTAGAAAAATAAGAATGAACCAAATTCAAAAGCAGTAGAAGGAAAATAGGTAGAACAGAAATTAATGAAAAAAATGAAACAAAGAATCGGTTCTTTGAAAAGATAAAATTGACAAACTGTTAGTCAAATTAAACAAAAGGAAGAGATGTCCCAATTTAAGATGTTTGGAGGCCAAACAGAAACCTTACAACAGATGCCAACAACATTCGGAATATCACAAGGACATACTATACTTTAAAAACCTGTATCTGGTTGTATTTGGCAGTGTACGCCTTTACTCCCAGCACATGGGAGGCAGAAGCAGGCGGATCTCTCTGAGTTAGAGTTCAGCATGGTCTACAGAGTTACAGGCCAGCCAGAGGGACATAGAGACCCTGTCTCAGTAAGACACACACATCTTTATCTGGGACTCATAAGTGATATGGCTCAGCAGTAGAATCTTGCAATGGACCTCAATCTAATTCCCAGCACCCACACTGGGCAGCCCACAGACCCCTATAACTCTAACTCCATAGGGAACTGATGTCTCTGGCCTCTTCTGGCACCTGTATTTATATGCACGTACAATTAAAATAAATCTTTTTTTTTTTTTTAAAGATTTATTTATTAATTATGTATACAGTGCTCTGTCTGCATGTATCCCTGCAGGCCAGAAGAGGGCACCAGATCTCATGATAGATGGTTGTGAGCCACCATGTGGTTGCTGGGAATTGAACTCAGGACCTCTGGAAGAACAGCCAGTGCTCTTAACCTCTGAGCCATCTCTCCAGCCCTAAAATAAATCTTTATGGGACTAGAGAGATGCCCCAGCAGTTAAGAGCACTGGATGTTTTTTCATAAATCTAGGGTTCAATTCTCAGCACCCATATGGCTGCTCACAACCATCTGTAACTCCAGGCCCAGGGGATGTGACACTCTTCTGGGCCTTCTGTGGGCACCAGGTGGTATAACCAGATGAGTTCCTGGGGACAGGGATAGTAAAACTTTTACATATAATGTGATAAGGGGTGATAATAGAGTTATTATTAGAAAGTTTAAAATAGGAATGGCAGTTGGGGATGAGGGAAATGTGAAGATTGGGGAAAACAACCAAAACTGAGTACATAGAAAAAGTTGGAGAGATGGCTCAGAGGTTAAGAGCACAGGCTACTCTTCCAAATTGAGTTCAATTCCCAGCAACCACATGGTGGCTCACAACCATCTGTAATGGGATCTGGTGCCCTCTTCTGGCATGCAGGCATACATGCAGGCAGAACACTGTCTACATAATAAATAAATCCTAAAAAAAAAAAGAAAAGAAAAGAAAGAAAGAAAAAAGAAAAAGTATAGAAAACCACTTTATGGGTGGGGTGTGGTGGCTCATGCCTTTAGTCCCACCACTTAGGAGGCAGAGGTAGGATCTCTGTAAGTTTGAGGCCAGCCTGGTCTACAGAGTGAGATCCAGGACAGCCAAGGCTACACAGAGAAACCCTGTCTTGAAAAACAAAACAAACAAAAACAAAAATCCCAACCACTTTATGAGCTAACTAAAAGATATAATTAATTTTTGAAAGTTTGGATATACCATGAGGGGCTGAATAATGGTGCTCTCAGAAACCATAGTTAAGCCAAAATCATTGCCAAGTGTGGGTTATCTCCCTGTGTGTTGATGGCAAGAAGCCCCGAGAGGCTCTTGAGACGGGGTGTCTCTCGTCATTGCTCTTGGTCCCTGCTCTGCTGTGGGACGTCTTTCTGTATGCTGCGAATATGTGTTGCTACAAACAGAAATACAGGGAAGAGAAGGCAGGGCCAGGGGAGATGCTGTGAGCCACCGCCTGGAAAGCGAGATGTAATGGGACACAGGTAAAGCCACAGAATGCGTGCTGATACATAGATTAATAGAAATGGGTTAAGTTGAAAGAGCTAGCTAACAAGAAGCCTGAACCATAGACCGAACAGTCTGTAATTAATATAAGCCTCTGTGTGTTTACTTGGGACCCAGGGGCTGCGGGACACAGGAAAACTTCCGGCTACCCCTCTCTACTTTGCTTTCAGTTGCTGTGATGAATCACTGGTCAGGAGCAGCATAGGTTTTGTTTCAGCCTGTGCTTGAGGTCACTGTCCATCATCGAGGGAAGCCATGGAGGAACCCTGCTCGCTGGCTTACAGGCTCATGTTAGGCTAGCGTTCAAATACGTCCAGGACCACTGTCTGCAGTGGGCATCCTCCATCAATTAACGGCCAAGACCATCCCCCAAGACACCTCTACAAGCCACTCTGATTGAGGCAATTGTCACGGGGAGGCTTTCCTCATGGGTAAACTAGACTGTGTCACATCCACAATTAAAGCTAACTGGGACAGTCACCCACCAGAACTAGATGCAAGACCCCATTGCTGAAGACCCCGTGTGCACTTCGAAAGCAGCATGCAAGAAGACCAAGCGAGCTGAGCTGAACACGGCCTCCCTGCTGGCTGGCATTCATAATGCCAAAAGGTGCGTTTGAGCTGCTGGGCAAGAGAGAGCACCTTACCTAGCTTGGGCCCTCTGTGGCACAGTACATACTTTCTGGACAAGATGCGCTCTCTGGTCCAATAATAGCATAGCTGTTTAAGGGAAAACCATCAGCTTTCTGACTGAGTCTGAGGCCTGGTCAATGGGAAGGTATACACACCTGGTACAGTATGTCTGGGTGAAATCTGATGTCCGAGCCCTGGGGGAGGAGGGGGGGGACTTATTGCTGATGTCAGCTCAATGATCATATAGCAAAGCTGCCTTCTAACTGCATTCACGTCCCCAGACTAGCCCTGCCCTGCATGCAGCCAGAGAAGATGCTGATCATAGTAGACAGTGGTCAGGACAGACTCATAACTGGTCGAAGTTCTGGAACGAGTGACTAATGGCTCAGCCCTGAGTGAGACATAGACATTAGCCTGTACAAGGCCTACGGAACATCACAGAACAGGGGCAGAAAGCCTGTAAAAGCCTGAGGCTGGGGGGAGGGAGTGCTAAGAAACACCGCCCCCAGGTATGACATGGTGGATGCTATCATGAACACGCAGCAGCTGTGACGACCATTTTCCAGGTGTTATGTAAGAGGGGGACCTGGAGCAGATCCATATGCTGAAGGCCTAAGGGGAAGGATGTGGTTGTATTTTGTTTGTGCTCTAACAAATAAAGCTTACCTGAAGATCAGAGGGTGGAGTTAGCCACTAGTTAACCATAGAGGTCTGGAGGTCTGTACAGACAGGAGGTGATAAGGCAGGGTGGAGACAGGAGCTCGGCCCCTTTCCATCTGAGGCAAGAGGTGACTGTGGCTGCTCCTTTGCTTCTCTGGTCTTTCAGTATTGACCCTGATATCTGACTCTGGGTTTCTATTATTAAGACCAATTAAAATTCACGCTAAAGAGGAATAAACGGCAACTGGGAAGTCAGTAGGGCTGAGTGATGTAGTACCCTGGGGGATGGGGGAGGCAGCAGGTAGTTTTCAGAGAACAGAAGTACCAAGAGGTCCCTCCCAGCCAGGCTTCTGCCTACTTGGAGACAGTCAGTGTATGATGAGGTGATCTTGAACCACAAGATGGAGCCAAATCCCAAACTGTCCGAGGAAGTATCCTGAGCTGGGTGAGGTGACAGGCAGTGATCAGACTTGCCTGTTTGATATACAATTTCACTCAATTGCTCAGGCTCCCTTCCAACTTGTGATCCCCCTGCCTCCACCTCCTGTGTACTCAAATTCCTTGTGTCACCAGGAAGCTAGAGGAAAAACCTGAGGAGAGAGACCCGCCTGTCTCTAAAGACCCACAGGACATCAGGAGAGTGAGAGTCCGGGACCTGAAGCAGCCAGCGTTGGCCAGCGAAGCCACTAAGAATCAGAACCACGGACGTGTAAGTGGATGGCGAGTTGCGGGCGTTGGTGTTAAGATCTTGGTGGGAAGTGTGAGTGAAGGGAGGTGAGGGGCAGAGCCATGCAGCGCCAGGTCACAGCCTTGTTGGCCACTGTGGGATTCACGTGACTCGGGAACAGCATGGATGAGACATTCAGATCTCTTCAGTAACCCCAGAACCCAGCCATTTCCAGCAGCACCCCACTTCTTCCTGTCCATTTGTGCTGAATCCGCCAACGGAAGTCATTTATGGAAAGGGGTAAGTGTCCTGGGCCTTCGCCAGCACTGCGCTGTCTGTTCCCCACGGTGATGGCAAGTCTTCATTTGCTTTGGGTGGTGGAGGTGCAGGAAGGAATTATAGAGCCACACAGAGCTTCCCAGCCACCTCAGGCTAGCTATGTGATTTGAATGGTACTTTCCTCCTACGTGAAGCGGGGTGGTTGTAAGGACAGGGAGTGGGGCCTTTAAGGCGGAATAACACTTGTCCCTGATCTCTCCTTGTATTTCGGTCTGTGACACAAGGCAACAGCGATGTCACCTCAGAAACCCTCCTTCCTCTTCTGGCTTTGAATTTTCCAAAGTCTGCTTACTACTAACTACATCAACTGTCCTAAACATGGTGCTTAGGACATGGTGAGGGCACCTTGGAATGCAAGGCAGAGAGGGAGACCCTCCCAGCCCAGAGTGTACTGCGGTCTGTAGCTGGAGTTTTCTCCAGTCCCACCCGGGGCCACAGCTTCTCAGACCCAAGTAAACACACAGAGACTTATATTACTTATAAACTGTATGGCCGTGGCAGGCTTCTTGCTATCTAGTTCTTATATCTTAAATTAACCCATTTCTATTAATCTATAAGCTGCCACGTGGCTTGTGGCTTACCGGCGTCTTCACATCTTACTTCTCATGGTGGGGTGGCTGGCAGCGTCTCCTCACTCAGCCTTCGCGTCCCAGAATTCTCTTCTCTCTTGTCCTGCCTATACTATACTTCCTGCCTGGCTACCGGCCAATCATCATTTTATTTATCAATCAATGAGAGCAACACATTCACAACATACAGAAAGACATCACCCATCATGGGTCCTAACAGCCTGCTCCCCATCAGCACCCACACCAGATGGGGAGGCCCCAGGGGAGAGGGAAGCAGAGGCTGGTGCATCTTTGCAGGCACTAGGAACCACTGCTCACCAAAGGCTTTGCCTGCCTCAAGTCCAGGAAATAGTGGCTGAGAATCATGCAGGTTTGGACACAGCACGCCCCTGCTTGGAATAAGTATCAGCATCCTGGAATAAGCTCTCAGAGGCAGGAAGAGGGACTTTGCTGTGGGATGTTCTGTATGGCAAATGTGTTGCTAATAAAACACTGATTGGCAGTGGCTAGGCAGGAAGTATAGGCGGGGCTAACAGAGAGAATTAAAAGAACAGGAAGGCAGAGGGACTGACTGACTGCCAGCCAGCCGCCGCCAGGACAAGCAACATGTAAAGATGCCGGTAAGCCACGAGCCATGTGGCAAGGTATAGACTTATGGAAATGGATTAATTTAAGCTATAAGGACAGTTAGCAAGAAGCCTGCCACGGCCATACAGTTTGTAAACAATATACGTCTCTGTGTTTACTTGGTTGGGTCTGAGCGGCTGTGGGACTGGCAGGTGAAAGAGATTTATCCTGACTGTGGGCCAGGCAGGAAAACTCAAGCCACAGGACTTCTCTGGGGGCCTCAGGACTTTGTGAAAATTGGGGAACAGACCCTTTAAATAACCATGAGTAAGAGACAACCCAACAATGAAGGCCTCACAGCTCTCAGATTTAAAGATGTTTCCAAACTCTTGACTTTATGAATAAGATGTAATATCACTACACATGAAGAGCACTCACCATGCTGAGCCTGGAACCCCAGCTACTGGAGGCTGAAGCCAGATTTCAAGTTCAAGGCCAGCCTGGGCTGCAGTGAGCAAAAGCCAGCCTGAGCAACTTAGGGAGACCTTGTCTTAAAATAGAGATGAAGACAGAGCTGAGTGGAAGAGCATTGCCTCGTGTGGCTCCATCCCCAGTGAGAGACTTGTTCATCACATGGCCCAGACTGTGTCAGTCAGCATGATGAACCAGTGCAGGCCAGTGGAAGCAGGCTGAGGGGAATGAGTAAAGCAGAGTTAAGCAGACTGTGCCAAGTGTTGGGAGTGCCAGGCACAGACCTTCCTTGTTCTAGAGGAGCAGAAAGTGTTGAAAGGCAGACACACCAATGTGTTACGTTCCACAGAGAGTCAGAATGGGGGGCTGGGCGGGGAGAAGGTTTCACAGTACTGACATTTAATCTGGGCCTGGGGACCGCCAGGATTTGGCAGAAGAAGGTGAATCTGCCATACAGAGTAGCTTATGCAAAGTCAAACAGACAAGTGAAAGTTGTGGATTAAAGCAGCGACTATTTTGGGGAGTTTGGGAGTTTCTAGAACTAAGGTTAAAGCTGTGGCAGTTTGAGAAGGATCTTCACCCCGTCAGGGAGGGGGCGCCCCTGTGAATGTGAGACAGGAGGAAAGTGCTGCTCACACTCACACCGAGTTCCAGAACTCTGAATGTCCTTCGGCTTTTCAGCTGGAAGCTGAGTGACTGGAGACGCGGCTTAGACGTTCTCATGGGAATTATTTCCAACCTTGACCTTTATACCGCTGGCAGTACTGTCCAAGGGTCAGAGCGGAAGGAGACCATGCTCCTCCACCCACATCACACAGAGCTGGCCTCCTTTGCCTGCACTCTCTGAAGCCGAGGAGCATGTGACCCGACAGAATGAGGCACCAGCCGGTAGAAGGGCGGTGACTGGAGACAGGAATGAGAGACCCTGAGGAGATGCTGTGTCGCCGAGGACTAATTAATAAGAGCAGACACACTTCTTGTTTTTACCTGATCAAAAGTTGGGAGGGCACCTGATGTGTCTGAATTTTGATTGGTTAACGGCAGGCATACCCAAAATCGAACAAAAAGGAAATGAACTAAGTCCCCAGGGAAACGGGAAATCATCCAGAGGAGAGCTGGCGGTTGGCTCTATGGTTGGCTCTACGGCTTACTCCTTGGGGGCAGTGATATAACGGTGAGCCCTGAGCCAGCCGGAGTCACAAGAATCTGCTGCAAGTCAGGTGATGTTGAAGGGGGAGTGTGTGGACCTGGGTTGACGATGGTGAAAGCCAGGCATGACTGTCTCCCCGCCACCGTAGCAGAAAGATGTAGCAGGCTTTCTCTTTGGGCTGCTACCCAGCTCCCAAATACAGACATGGGGGCTTGTTCCTAGTTATGAGTGCTGGGCCTCAGCTCACGCCTGTCCCCAGCCAGCTTCTCTACTTTAAATTAGTCTGTTTCTCTTCATCTATGTTTTGCCTCAGGGCTTTCTACCTTTCTTTCCTTCCGTATGTGTTAATTTCCTGCTTCCTTCAGGCCCGGCTGACTGGTCCCCGGCATCTCCCTCTTTCTCCTTCTTTCTTCTCTCCAGCCTAGATTCCTCCTCCTATTTATTCTCTCTGCCCTTCAGCCCCGCCTATCCCTTCTCTGCCTAGCTATTGGCCATTCAGGTCTTTATTAGGCTAGTCAGGTGCCTCAGGATGGCAACACATCTTTACATCATTAAACAAATGCAACATAACAAATGTAACACATCTTTACGTGTTTAAGTACTATTCCACAGCAGAAACAAATGTAACACCTTTACATAGCTAGAGTAATATTCCACAACAGAAAGAGAACACACAAAACCTAAAGCTAAAGAATTGAGATATGTGCTGATGTACCTCTGATCCCAATGGAGGCTGACAGGTCACTGTGAGTTCAAGGCCAGCCTGGTCTACATAGCCAGTTCCAGGATAGCCAGGCTATGTAATGGGACCCTGTTTCAAAACAAAAAGAAAATCCATCAAGATGTAGTAATCATCCCATGTGGCGTGGACAGGAGATCATTTCCAACTGCTGTAGTCTGCTTCCCACTAACAAAATGCTATCATCCTTTCAAAGATTTATTTAGTTCATAGTTCTGGAGCATCAAGGACAGGATGCCGGGCTCTGCTGAGGACCTGAAGATGGGGAAGAAGGGAGTGTGTGGGAGGAGGAGAGAGCGCATTGACGGAGAGGAGTCGGGATCAGGCTGCCCACTACAACTCACTGGCCAGAGCGCCTTCAATCCCTCCCTGGGGCAATGTCCCCAGTGACCTAAGAACTTCCCCCTGACCTCATATCTTAAAGGCCCCTCTACCTCACCATCACCAACCCTGAGGACCAAGTTCCACACCATGGGGTGGGATGGGGGGGCAAACCACATCCGAATCACAGCAGAGTCTGTTGGGACAGTTGGAAGTTATTGTCTCTAAGGATGAAGCTACAGTAAGAAAGGGACCATGGAGGGGTTTGGTCACAAATCCTGCAGAGCTTTTAGACCTTTAAGCTGTGCCCAGAGGGGCTCTGAGGAAGCCATCGCAGAAATCTCAGTGAAACTGGGGCGGGGG
>CABHPQ010001033.1:0-12975 GCA_902168405.1 Peromyscus aztecus | reverse complement strand
AGAGGACAGACAGTGCAGAACTTGCGGCAGGCACCGAATGCTGCCTGGGAAGGCGCAGTTCCCCGTGAGTGGACTGCTTGGACTGAAGCTGTGGGCAAGGGGAAATGCCATTTCTCACTTTGGGAAGAAAATGCTCAAGGCATTTGGAGAACCACAGAGGCTTCTGCAGTGAACTTCAGACGTGGAGCAGGAGACAGGCCAGTGAGGTCAAGGCAGGCTTCTCCACCTCAGGAGTTTAATGTCAGAAGTGAGGAAACTTCTGAAAGATTTTCACAGGGGAGCGACATCTGACTGGTGATTTAGGAAGGTCTCGGGGACTACAGTGTGCAGCCTGAAAGGTAGATGGCTAAGGAGGCCAGAAGAGAGGAAGTGAGCGGTGTAAAAGAGGAAGAAGAAAAAAAAATCCATTTGATCGATGCCAAAGACACTGACGCTACAAGAAGTGAGGGAGAGAGACAGAAAAGTGCCAAGTAACTTTCTTATTCTAGGTCAAATTAATCTTTCTATCTACTATCTGTCTGTCTGTCTGCCTGCTTGTATGTCTATCTATTATCTATCTATCATCTATCACTTATCTCGTTATCATCCATCTATCTATCTACCTACCTATCTATCATCTATCACTTATCTACCTTGCTCTCTCACTCTTCCTTTATTTTTGTCACTTTTAAACAATGTTTCACTTGCCAGGCAGTGGTGGCACACACCATTAACCCCAGCACTCAGGAGGCAGAGGCAGGTGGATCTCTGTGAGTTTAAGGCCAGCCTGGTCTATAAAGCAAGTTCCAGGCCAGTCTGTTACAAAGAGAAACCCTGTCTCAAAAACAACAACAAAACAAAAACAAACAAACAAAGACAAACAAAAAACCCTAGGTATTTATGGTGTATACCTCATTATGTGGAAACACTGTAGAACGGCTAAATCACGCTGATTACCAAATTGTTGCCTCCAATGTGCCACTCTTGTGGTGAAGTTGCTTAAAATCCACTCATTGAGCAGTTGGTCTTGCGCCCCATCTAACTCACTGTGTCCTGTGACCAGCATCTCCCCGGCACACAGCAGTCCCCGATTCCATTATGAGGGACCCAACCTGAGTGAGAGGAGACACCGGCTCCATGTGGCACTTGGGGTATGATGTCATCTTAGTGGAAATGACACATAGATAGTCATACATTAGGGCTGGTCTTAGGGGGAGAGTTTGGGCCGGAAACCTGAAGGGTTTTGTGCTGGTTTTGTTTTTGTTTGTTTGTCTGTTTTTTTGTCAACTTGACACAAGCCAGGGTCATCTGGGAAGAAGGAAATGAAATAGAGAAAATGCCTCCATCTGATTGGCCTGTAAGCGAGTTGGTGGGGCGTTTTCTTGGGTGATGATTGATGTGGAAGGGCACAGTCCACTGTGGGTGGAGCCATCCCTGGGCAGGTGGTCTTGTGTTGTGTAAAAATCCAGGCTGAGCAAGCCTTGAGGAGCAAGCCAGTGAGCAGCACCCCTCCATGGCCTCTGCCTCAGCTCCCGCCTCCAGGTTCCTGCCCAAGGATGGATCCACTGACTTCCCTCAGTGATGGATGGTAATCTATAAGGAGAAACAAACCCCTTCTTTCCCAAGCTGCTTTCAGTCAGGGTGTTTATCACAGCAACAGAAACAGGAGAGACTCCAGGGAGAGTGTGCAAAGTAAGAGCTGGAAAGATCTGAGGCCACAACCTTAGTGACGAGATAACTAAGCAGTCAACAAAGGAAGAGGAAATGCAGGGAAATGGGGGCGGGGGTACATACGTTAACAGAGGATTCTCTTTAAGGTCCAACAACAGACAAACTTGGACTGAATTCAAGTAGTCTGGACTTGGTGGCACAGGCCTGAAATTCCTGCACACTCAGGAGCCTGAGGCAGGAGGATTGAGAGTTCAAGGCCAGCCTGAGCCATATGTCACATGCTCCAAACCAAAAGCACCCCCTGGATTGACTCTTACATAGAGGTTACAGGCTTCCAACGTGGGAGCTTACAAGAGAGCTCACAGAGAGCGCCCCGGGTGAGAGGGGGGTGTTGTGCACAGGCAAGGACAATTTTTACTTCGTAGTTCATGTTTTTAAAGCGAAGAGTCTATCTGTGTGTTGAGAGCAGCCAGCGAGAAGGGAAACCTGCAAAGGCAGTGATGAGGGTTGGAGCTGTAGCTCAGTAGGAGGGTGCGTGTCCAGCATCCATGGAGACCTACGCTCAACCCCTGGTGCTCACACACACACACACACACACACACACACACACACACACACAATATTGTGATGAGTTAATTTTCATATTTACATGAAAATGTGTTTGTTAAGGTATTTATTACAATGCAAGACTTAAAACAACCCAAGTGACCATCGTGGGGTACTGGGTACCACGTTTCTCCCCAGTCTCATCCCTTTTTGCATCTATCTACCCCTGAATTCCTGTCTTAAATTAAACTCTGTGGAGCTATGCTGGTTAGTCTAATCATCAACTTGACATAACCCAGAACCACCTGGGAAGAGAATCTCAATGAAGAATTATCTAGATTCCAGTATGTGGGAGGCAGAGGCAGGTGGATCTCTATGAGTTTAAGGCTAGTCTGGCTTTCATTGAGAGTTTCAGGCCAGCCTGAGCTACAAAGGGAGACCCTCTTTCAAAAAAAAAAAAGAAAAAGAAAAAGAATAAGAAAAAAGAAAAGAGTTATCCAGAGTAGCAGAGGCAAGGCTCTGTGTGGCGGCTCGGGGTCCTAAGGGGTCATTACTGAAGATGAAGTCTCAGTTACACTGGATCCTAGGATGTTGGAGATATTACAAGGGCCATGTGACCTCTCCTGTGAGTGCTCCAGGTGTAGAGTGGAGCTGGCCTAAGAGACAAGTTGAGTGTGCTGTGGCTGGCGGAGATGGAGAGCTGGGACTACTCAAGGACTTTGGGGCCCAGAAGATTATGAATAAGTCCAAGATTCCAGATACAAAGCTATCGGATTTGGAATCATGCTGCTGGATTTTGGTTTTGCTTTGGGGTGATTGTTTTTATGCCCCAGTTCTTCCTTTTGGGGATAAGAATGGTTAGTGCATAACTTTATTTTTATTATATACATATATATTTGACTTATAAAATATGTTATAAATATGTAAACATACTTGGTTTTTCAAGATGGTTTCTCCGTGTAGCCCTGGCTATCCTGGAACTTGATCTGTAGACCAGGCTGGCCTGGAATTCACAGAGATTTGCTTGCCTCTGCCTCCCAAGTGCTGGGATTAAAGGCGTGCACCACCACTGCCCAGCCCTTATTTTATATTTTATAGAACCTACAAGTTAAGAGAGTTTAAACTTTTGAAGCTTTGAAAAATTTAAAGATGTTGGGCCTTATTTTATATTAACATGAGACTTTTAGGACATGGGTGGAAGGTTTATGTATTCAAGGGAGGTATCTGTGTGTCAAGTTGACAAGACACGGGTTGCACTGGTTAATCTCACCCAACAATTTGACACAACCTAGGATCACACAGGACAAGAGTCTTGATGAGGGTTGTCTAGATCAGGTTGGCCTCTGGGCATGTCTATGGGGGATTGGCTTGACTGATAACTGATGTAGGAAGACCCAGCCCACTGTGGGTGGCACCATTCCCTAGGCAAGGGTGCTGAACAGTTTAAGGAGAAGTGGCCAGGCATGATAACACACACCTTTAATCCCAGCACTCAGGAGGCAGAGGCAGGGGGATCTCTGTAAGTCCAAGGCCAGCAAGGACTCTCTGGTCTTCAAAGAGAGATCTAGGCCAGCAAGGACTATACACAATAAGACCTTATCTAAAAACAAAAACAAAAACAAACAAACAAACAAAAAACAACAAACAAACACCACTCATCCAAAAAGAGAGAGAAAAGAAAACTAGCTCAGAGCATCAAGCAAGGGTGTGTTTATTCTTTGGATTTTGTCTGTTGGTTCTGAGACAGGTTCTTACCATATAACCCTGGCTGTCTTCAACTCTGTAGACCAGGCTGGCCTTGAACCCACAGAGATCCACCTCCTCTGCCTCCCAGGGTCTTATTCTTTGTTTTTGACTGAGGGTGTGATGTGACTAGCTCACTGAGTTCCCACCTTGACTTGTTTGAAATGAAGGACTATAACTTGTAACTCTACACCCAGTGCTCTGCTGGGTTCCACACTCATCATTCACACCTGGGAGTTCTTAAAGGCAGCCACACAAATTGGGGCTTGAGGATCTGGGTTGTAGAGTCCTGGCCGGGTTCAGCTGTAGAGTCCTCATACACAGAGTCAGTCTGTCAGAGTTGTGTGTGGATTTTAACCCTGACTGAGGGAACAACTTTGGAACATGTTTTAATCTTTGTAGCTTAGTGTTTTCATCTCTCAGAGAAAGGCTAAAATATTTTCACAGATGGTTCCTGTGAGGTGTGAATGGTGATTGTGGCTGCTGTGTCTTATAAGATTTATTTATTTTTACTTTATGTGTGTGAAGTGCTTGCCTGCGTAAATATAAGTGCACATGTGTGGGCAATGCCCACAGAGGCCAGAAGAGGACTTCAGGTCCCTCGGAACTGGGGCTACAGATGGTTATGAACTGCCGTGTGGGTGCCGGGAATTGAACCCAGACCCTCTGCAGGAGCAGCCAATGCTGTTAACCACTGAGCCATCTCTCCAGCCCTGCTGTGTCTGTTCTTATGATTATTAGAGCTGGATGAAACCAAGGGAACTTCACAGAAGGGAATGAGGAGAGGCGAGGCGTGAGGGAGATGGATCTAGTCCTGCAAAATCTCTCATTCTAAAGAAGGTGATGGGGTTGGGGATTTAGCTCAGTGGTAGAGCGCTTGCCTAGCAAGCTCAAGGCCCTGGGTTCGATCCTCAGCTCAAAAAAAAAAAAAAAAGAAAAAGAAAAAGAAGATGAATAGCTGTCTATCCCCACCTGTGCCCCCACCCATCCTCCTGACCTTTGATGGCCCCAGATCCTGGAAGACTCAGCAGGAAAGCCAGGAAGGAAGCTCTCAGGACCTCGGCTTTAGTCTGGAACATTCTCTCCTCAGAGCTCAGGTTGGGGATCTACAGCTGAAGACTGTGATCACAGGACAGTGATGAACCGAGGCAGAATGTGGACGGGTGAAGCCCTGAAACGGGGTTTCCATAGCTGACTACACAGATTTAAAAAAAATAAGGGCTGGGTCAGCCAATCAGAGAAGTCCGAGAGCTGACCTAGCCGTTGCTGGGTAAAAGGGCCTAAAGAGGAGGGAGGGTTTTCAGAAGCTGCCAGGGCCATGAAGCTTCAGTCACTGTCGCTGCCAGGGGTGGAGACTTGAGAAGATAAGGCACACACCCTCCTGGTGCCGGATGTTTGTACTGGGTTCTACTATTTGATAGAATATTCTCAAGTTCCCCACATCACTGCCACCCTCGACATCAGATTATCTCTGATGCTTTGTCCACTGTTTTTAATATTTTTCATCTTATTTCACGTGTCTGAGTGTCTGGCCTGTGTGTATGTCTGGGCACCACACGCATGCCTGGTGCCCACAGAGGCCAGAAGAGGGTGCTGGATCCACTGGAACTGGAGTTACCGACAGTTGTGAGTTCACATGGGGGTGCTGGGAACTGAACCCAGGGTTCACTAGGAGAGCAGCAAGTGTTCTTCACCGCTGAGCCCTCTCTTTAGTCTCCACCTTTGAGCAGGGTTCCTCACTGAACCTGGAGCTCGTTACCGCCTAGACTGATGTCCAGCAAGATCTACCCGTCTCGGCCTCCCTGGCGCCGGGATTACGTGTGAGCCAGGGATCCAGGCTCAGGACGTTATGCTTTCGTGGCAGGCTCTTTACTGACTGAGCCGTCGCCCTAGCCCCTCTGTGACTCGTGAGCTCGATGTGGCTGTTTCCTCAGCTACAGGAGCTGTGCCTTCCTCAGTTACGCTGTGTGTCTGGCTGCTGCTGTCTACAGCAGCGCTTCCTCCTGTCTGTCAGGCAGGGGCTGGGGTGGGCATGATTCCAGTCAGGTCAGGGCGCTCTCTGCCTCAACACTCTGCCTTTGCGTCACCTCCAACAGACACCTGGCATTAGGAGGTCGTCGGGGTCATGTGGCTGCCCTTGACTGGGTGACAAAGAAGCTCATGTGTGAGATCAACGTCATGGAAGCCGTGTGGGACATCCAGTCAGTGTTTCCTCTGCTGGCAGTCAGTGGGAGTGGTCAGCCCGTTCCCAGTGGATGATGCCCTGGGGTCCCGGCTCCCATGAAACTCCTCCCCCTTCTACCCAGCTTCCTCCATTCAGAGTCCCTGGGGCGTTAAGTGTCTCTGTCTATAGCAGATGAGAGACAAGGAAACTCCAGCCAGGAACCCCTGCACCTCGAGAGAACTGAAGTTTTCTTTCCCAGACTCTATATACCTAATGGAAGCTCCATGTTATGTGATTATTTTCTTCTGTATATGGTGATGATTTGTTCACATTTTAATATCGATATAAGAAAATGATGACAACATAATGTTTTCTTTACCAGAATCTGTGGCCTCACAGGATTCAGCTATAAATTATAAAGTAGGGAATGATCCCCTTTGGAAGTTGGTGAAAATATTCACGATAACTACGACATAATCAGATCTTTTGCGGGAGGCTGGGCTTTGGTAGTTATTTGCGTCTCTCACCTTTTTGCCAGTCTGTTCTTATTCCCTGTGGGTTGACTGTCCTGAAGCAGGTTGAGCTCTATTTCTGTCACGTGACTGTAACAATGTTGCTATAAGGTGGTCTATACCAGCTCCATTCTGCAGACAGTCCAAGTCCCCCAAAGCAAAATCCTTAAAACCACATATTTACATAGTTGTAGGTGTGGTAGACTCCCAGGTGAGAGGATCCTGTAATGTGTCCTGCTGATGCCCCCCCCCACCCCCCGTCAAAGTCCTGGGGAGGTACCCTGGGACTCCTGTACCCTCCAGAACCAACAGACCTCTGAGAGAAATACAAGGGGGGTAGGTGATCATCCTGAACATGCCCTTGGGCAGAGGCAAAGTGTTGTGGAGTATTGTTTTAAGATGTGTTACATTTGTTTATGCTGTGGAACCTTTATTTTAATGATGCAAAGATGTGTTACATTCTTTTATGTTGCATTTGTTTAACTCTGTGAAGCTGTGTTACTGTGCCTGTCTAACACACCTGATGGTCTAATAAAGAACTGAACAGTCGATAGCTGAGCAGAGAAAGGATAGGCGGGGCTGGCAGGTGCAGAGAATTACATAGGAGGAGAAATCTGGGAAGAAGGAATCAAGGAGCAAGAAAGGAAGAAGAGGACCAGCCACACAGCCACACAGCCACACAGCTGGCCACGGAGTAAGAGTGAAAGTAAGATACACAGAAGTAAGAAAAGGGAAAAAGAAAAATCAAACCCAGAGGCAAAAGGTAAACAGGATAACTTAAGAAAAGCTGGCTAGAAACAAGCCAAGGTAGGGCTGGGCTTTCATAAGAAATAATAAGTCTCCATGTGTTTTATTTGGGAGCTGGGTGGTGGGTCCCCAAAGAGCAAAGAGTAAAAAAACAACCAACAACAGCAAAGCAGACAGATCCAGGACTCATCCTGAATTCTGGGGTGCTCACAGTAAACTCTATTCAGGTCATGCCAATGAGTGACCGTTCACACCCTAAGACGACACTTGCTCCATCCCCTGTCCTGAGGGTGTGTGAGAGGTGGTAAGATTGGAGGAATGACCCAGAGATGGGTCAGCAGGATGTCTGATGCTCTCAGAGCAGAGAACACATTCTCCCCCGGTTGTTAAAGCGAGCGTCACTGCCCTCTATCCTCAATGTCATCTCGCCTGCATCACCTACTAGGTGGTCAGGCCTCTCACACCCTCTGCCCAGTGACGGATGACTCATAAGAAGCTCAAGCCTGATTGGTTCTTTCCTCAGACTCTGTCCAATTCTGGGGTCACAGACAACTTTAGTCACAGTCTCTGCTGTTCATCCAGGAGCCCAGCTTAGGGAGTCCTCCATCCCCTGGCGGCTACTTTCCTCATTCACCCACCCTGCCAACTCCATGATGGTCCTGTGGGTCCCTGTGGCCCCCTGGTTAGCAGCTCTGATGGTGTTGCTGAGCAGAGGGATCCAGGGTGGGGCCCCTCCAGGTAAGACCGAACACAGCGGCGACTCTGGAGGGCCTGGGCTTCAGGATCATCCCCTTATAGGACCACACTTTGAGAACTACAGGGGGGGCTTCCCCCACAGCCCGTGTCCTCCCTTCCCAGCTAGAAAAGCAGGCTCACCTCCCCACTGCTGTTCAGCCAGTTTTCCCATTCCCAGGGACAGAAGTGTTAAGGGGTTGGCATGCATGTCCCTTGGACAACGGGCCTAGAGTTCTAGAATACGTTTGCAGGGCAAGGTTTACGGAGAGGTCAGAAGGCTCAGCCTTCTGGGTTTCCTTCTCCACATCCCCATCATAGTCTTGAAGGGACTCAGGTCACCTGACTCAGCGCTGAGAGAGAGAGTGGCTTCTGCTCCCCCAGGGTGGGGCTGGAGCCTGTGCTCGTAAACAACCAATTGAGAGACGCGGGATGGACTGTGGTTCTGCCACAATAGTGTTGTTGTTGAAGGCTAACTTTCTGAGATGCTCGCTAGTCTTGGAGTGGGTTGAGAACTGTGGGAGAACAAGATGAGGGTGTGTAGGCACATGAGAACCAATGAGTGTAGATGACCAGACAGACAGCTAACAGAAGACCTGCCTCACGTCCCCATGGCTTGTGTGATACCGTGCCTGACGGCATCCAGCATTTCCCAGGAAGCTCCTCCCATTTCCAAAGTGACACTGAGCTGTCAAGCCCTAGGTTTACCACATCCTAGGATGGACCTAAAATACAGTGTCCTCGTTTTGCCTTTTTTTTTCTGAAATAACTATTTGAACCCCACCCCACCCCAAGCCCAGCCCTCAAGCCCCAGGGTTTCTCCTGTGACATCAGGTGCACTTGCTGAGGAGGAAGAGAGAACCTCTCCTTGGTGGTCACAGAAGGCTGTTAGACCCAACTAAAGGAACTGCTCAGCTGTGGAAACTGTGCCTTCAGGGTCCTGGGAATCAGAGAGTGATGCCCCCAGGGAAGGGGCTTAGCAGAGTTTCTGAATAATGACAGCAGGGAGGGAGACTGAACATGTTTCAATTTTACCTGCTTCACAGATAACTTCCATTTACAAACGCTAAGTACTGCCAAAGAAAAGTTTTTAAGTTATTTTCCTTGCTTATAAAAACATTATTTGTTGATAAACAAGGAGAAGTAAAAACTAATGAATTAAAATGACAAGATCCACATCCACAGTGGGGTGAGCAGACAAGGAGAGGCAGGTGACTGGAGAGGGAGAGAGAATGTGTGGAAGGGGGTGGGGAGTGATGGACGGGGCCCTGGGCTGAGTGAGAGACACCTGCCATGGAGGCAGGTCAGGTCTTCTGAGGAGAGTGTGGGTCTGGCTATTACAGTGCCCAAAGGTTTTCCAACCCTCCCTCTGTCCTCCGGCCCAGCTGGGCAGGTCCTCCCGAGCCCACCGGGATGAGCCAGCTGTTCAGGCATCGCTATGGTGACCGGGAAACACCAGAACATCCCATAGTCGTCTCTCCCTGCACCTGCACCTCAGCCTTGTTTGCTCTCGACCTCAGGGGGCTTCCCAGTGTCTGTAGCTACAGCAAACAGTGCAGATTTGTCTGGGCTCTGGGCTCCTGTCTCCGGCTTTAGGCCCTCCCAGTTCATCTCCTTCGCCATCTGACATGACAGGGGGAAAAATTCATTAACTAGCAAGCATCTTACGTCAAATGCATTGGCTGTCCCTCCAGTGTGTTAACAGTGCGGCCTCAGAAGCTGTGAGACAGAGCAGACTTGGCCCTTTAAAACTTCTGGTATTCTTTTTTTCTTATGGTTTTTTGAGAGTTCATCAGTTTTTGAAGTTACCATGCAACTCCAGCTTTCCACAATGCCCCTGCCTCAGCTTCTCAGGCATACACCACCACACCAACACCTGATATCCTTTTAAATGAAGCGATAGCTTAGTTTAGTTTAGCGTGTTTATTACCTGAGGTGCTGGGAATGGGATCCAAGGCAAGCCTCCATCGCCAAGCTGCTCCCAGCACACATTAACGGACGGTTTAGAGCTCCCTCTTGTGGCAGAAACACAACCTTCCGTTTTATCTTCGGATCCGGATGGATTGTGTGGGGAGCTGGTCAGAAAGAAGGCAGGATTTGTTTTGAGATGCTAATTTCAGCAGGTGGAACATGAAAACAACCACACCATCTCCATTTCCCCCATGTGAGTAAGTACAGACAGACTCACAGAGGCTCACACAGGGCAAAGAGAACGGACCCACAGTGCTGGCGGCTCCTAGGAAGAGAGGGAGGGTTCCCACGTCTCTTTTATATATTTTTTAAGATTTATTTATTTATTATGTATATAGTGTTCTGCTTGTATATATGCCTGCATGCCAGGAGAGGGCACCAGATCTCACTACAGATGGCTGTAAGCCACCATGTGGTTGCTGGGATTTGAACTCAAGACCTCTGAAAGGGCAGCCAGTGCTCTTAACCTCTGAGCCATCTCTCCAGTCCCCCATGTCCCTTTTATAACAGTTACCCAGATAGTGCCTCTAGGAAGGAGGGGACCCACTGGAGCTCTGCTGTGGTGATTTTCAGTGATTAAGGTCCAGGGCAATATCCACCCCCTCCACCCCTAGATCAGGTTGCCCCAAGATTTGCAGCAATCCTCCTGCCTCTGCATCCTTAGCACTGGGACTTCAGGTGAGAGCTACCATGCTGCCATTCCATATCTTTTTAAAAATTAATTTCCTGTATTTTTTATTTACTTATGTGTGTGGGATGTTTTCCCTGTGTGTTTGTTGTGCGTTGTGTGAATGCCTGGGACCCACAAAGGTCAGAAGAGGGCACTGGATTCCCTGGAACTGGAGTTACAGGTGGTTGTGAGCAGCCCTATGGGTGCTGGGAACTGACCCCAAGTCCTCTGCGAGAGCATCCAGTGTTCTTAACTGCTGATCCATCTCTCTAGCCCTGATCAGTTTTTGAAGTTATCGTGCAAACAGGTGAATTTCATCGTGGCATTTCTACACATACAGCCCATACCTTTTAAGACTAAGTCTTCCCACATGGAGACTTGAAAGGTGAAATAGCGCATTAACTTTTAGACTAAGACGTTTCATTTTATATCTTATATTTATGGATTTATTTCTGCATTTACAGCTCGCAGGAGTAGTCAAGACATTGGCATAGACGGGAAAGCATCTTGCTATGGGGAAGAGAAGGGGGAGGGGAGGCTCCTGGTGGCGGTGACATTTAACTGTGTCCAAGGTGGCTGGGTCAGGCAGGAGTCCCCACAGATAGAAGGGTCAGCGACCCCATGCCCTGCCCTGCAGCTTCATTTCTGTAGGGCCTGCGATGGTGAGATTCTGTAGCTCCTGGTGGTCCCATGTGAAGTGTCACCCCACTCAGCAGCGCACAGAACTGTGACCTTCTCCTCAGTGCCCCAACCCTTCCCACAGGTACTGGTCACCTCTCAACAGGAAGTCCTTTATGTCCTGTGAACCTCACCATGATGTCACTAGTGAGGAAACCAAGGCCCAGGGAGCTGCTGGAAGAGGAAGACTCCGTGTGTGTGTGTGTGTGTGTGTGTGTGTGTGTGTGTGTGTGTACACGCGCGTGCGCTTTGCCTGCATGTATATTTGTGCACCTCGAGTAGTGTGCCTGGTGCCACTGGACGGCAGATGCAGGCTTTGATCTCTTGGAACTGGAGTTCCAGACGGCTGTGAGCCGCCATGTGGGTGCAGGTTCTCTGCAGCAGCAGCAAGTGCTTTTAACCACCCAGCCTCTGTCCAACCCCGCAATCATTCCTTTCTGAATGTGTGGTCACTGGTAGGTGTCCCGTGCTCCAGTGGATTTCCCCCCAGACATGCACAGCTGGGCAGCACTAATTGAACTTGGAGAGAGAGAGAAAGACAGAGGGGGGAGGAGAGAAAGCGGGAGAGAAGAAAGAGGAGAGATGAAGAAGGGAGGGGGAGAGGAAGAAGGGGAGAGACGGAGAGAAAAAGGGCGGGGTCCCGGCGCCCCAGGACCTGGCTTCTGATGCCCGCAGAGAACCACCTGCTGCGCGCGCTGCACGAGTGCTACGCAGAGAAGAACGGGACGCAGCAGCGCTACATCATGAGATGCATCTTCGACCGGGAGGAGTTCATGCGCTTCGACAGCGCCGAGGGCGAGTTCCGCGCGCTCACCGCCATGGGGCGGCCGTGGGCCGAGTCCTGGAACAGCCAGAAGGACTACATGGAGCGACGCAGGGCCGAGGTGGACACGGTGTGCAGACACAACTATGAACTGAACCAAGGCTTCACCGTGAAGCGCCGAGGTGAGGCCCAGGCGCAGAGCAAGGCCAGGCGGGAGCTGCTGCAGCAGCCGGGCGGGGGCAGGCCGAGCCTTGGGGGACGGGGCCAGGGCCAGCGGTGCAGAGCCGGACGTGGGCACACAGTGGGAGTCAGGAATATCAAGAGCGTTGTCATGTCTGGTAACCAGCCTGCTGTGGGGTGAAGGGAGCCGGGCCATGGGACAATTGCAGCGGACTGTGGGGAGATGGACATCAAGTGCCACCTCCCAGCAGCCCGGGCTGTGCAGGGGACACAGGGGGCGGTGGGGACTCGGGCCTCAAGGACAGGAGTAGGAGAGTCTGCCGGGTGAGGTCATCTAGAAAGACCAATCAGTAAAGAGAGTAAAGCTGAGTCCTGGGGACAGTGGAGCGGGTGCTGGATAAGAGCAGTCCCTGTGAGGAGAGCATGAGGTGAAGCAAAACCCGGGGCAGAGAAGGGTCACAGGTAGAGAGGGTGACAGAAAACGGTGTGACCAACAGTTTCGGGAGGTAAGTCCGCAGAAGTTGAAGGGTCGGGAAACCAGAGAGAGCTGACAGGTGGAGACTAGGAGTCAGAGAGTGAGCGGGAGAGAGGTGAGCTGTGCAGAGTCAGGAGGACTTTG
>CABHPQ010001031.1:0-60443 GCA_902168405.1 Peromyscus aztecus | reverse complement strand
AGAGAGAGAGAGAGAGAGAGAGAGAGAGAGAGAGAGAGAGAGAGAGAGAGAAATCTCCTCACGGAAGTTGTAGTGTGACACAGTGAATCCCACAGTAACCCTTTAGTCTATTTATCTTTACTTGCAAGTGTTCATTGCAAAGAGTCATTGGTCTGATTCTTGGTCTCTGGTTTCTGCTACACCATTGAACTGGGCTCCCAATGGGACTCCTCTTAGATATTCTGTTGTTGTCCTGTGTTATGGAAATACTGCAGCTTTGAATCTGCAGGACCTGCCCCTTTACATAATCCAGCAGATCATATACAGGGCAGAGGTCGAGGTGGGCCAATTCATAATCCTCATTGTGGGCCTGGGTAGTTGCAGGGTTGGTCAGCCCACCAGGTCTCCCCTGTCCTCACCACCAGGGTGAGCTCTCCAGTACTGTTGCAGCTGGTTCACCCTATGTTGCAAGACATGCCCCTTGGGTTGAATCTCTCACCCATACACAACCAAGGCCAGCTCTACTGTATTGCTTATGTGAGGTGCAGGGGCCAACTCTACTGGGTGCTGCAGCTGGTGAGGAGCAGGGATGGTTCTCCCACTCTTATGACTTCAGGGCCAATTCTCCACACTGCCACAGATGCTGAGGGGCAAGGGAGCATCTCTCCTAGCCCTTGCCACCATATGGCAGATGAGGGAGCATGGGGCCAGATGTCCCATTCTCACACACCACCCCCTTCAAATTTCCACACCTTGACCCCTGTCGACAGGGTCAGCTCTACTGTGCTGTTCAGGCTGGTAAAAGGGAGAATCCAGAAGACAGGACTTCTCTATGTAACAGACATAGATGTCCTGGACCTTGCTTTGTAGACTAGGCTGGCCTCGAACTCATAGAGATCTACCTGCCTCAGCCTATTGACTGGTTTCTTCTTCTTCTTCTTCTTCTTCTTCTTCTTCTTCTTCTTCTTCTTCTTCTTCTTCTTCTTCTTCTTCTTCTTCTTCTTTTTCTTCTTCTTTTTCTTCCCAGTAGTGTTTGATTTTACCTTAGGTCTCTGGGCTATCTAGTTTCTGGTTCTTTGTTACCTACCCAAGTAGTGTCAGGAACGGCTTACATTTTATTCCTTAAGTCAATGAGACATTGGTTGCCTATTTCTACAAGTTCTCTGCTATCATTGCCCTAGCATATCCTGCAGACAGGATAGATTGTAGATTAGAGATTTTTTGTGACTGGATTGGTGTTTCTCTTTTGATAGCTTGTGGAGTATCTTCCCACACCAAAGACACTAGCATGTAGGGTGAAGGCTCCATAATTCAGTTACCCACAGTAAGTACTACAAGGTGAGGCAGGAGGTCTGGATGAAAAGGAAGGCTCCAGAAGCATCAAGATTAGCCTATGAAAGAAACTAGTGGTTGAGAAAAGTTGGAATGCCCATTCATCCACTGAAGATGACTCATAAGAAAATAGAACAACAAAAAAAGTGGGTAATACGTGAATGACTCAGAAAGAGGTCAGGGGGTTCTAAGCTAAGGGCCATTGGTCCTTTGATCTTTCTTATGCTCTGACCATCTCCCTATGTCAGTGTTTTTCCTCCATTATGAACAGTTCTTACAACCATTTTCTCTGTCTAAATCTTTGTTCAGCAGCACAGAACCTAAGAATCCTAGGTATAGGGGACAGGAGAGTGGGGGGGGGGGCTGGCTCCACTTTCAGATGTAAGTCTGTTACTAGAGCAAAAATAAACCATTTTATCAAATCCAGATTGAAGACAGAAATATGGATCAGCAGTATTTCTATTCACCAGGAAACAGCATTCTAGGCATCAGTTGCTTCTAAGACAATCAAATAAGTAAAATGTAATCTTAAGAATTTGAGAAGGAGAAAGTGAAATAAGCAGCCATCATTATTTTGTAGAATGCACAGTTGCCTACATAGAAAATCAAGAATCTACAGGTATTATTAAAACTAATGACATATAATGTGTAAATGTAACACATAGAAGCCAATTTCATGTAGACATGTCAGAAATTTATATAAATAAAATACAGTTTTGAATTACTATCATTTGTAATAACTCTATCCAAAAAAAATATTTTGAAATAGAATGAAGCATATGAAAACTTTAAGAGATGTTTATCTATTTCATTTATTTATTTCCATTTAAGTTTCCTATTTTATTTTCATTTCTGTTCCTGTAATAAGCACCATGACAAAAGCAACTTGGTGAGAAAACAGTTTATTTTTGCTTACAACTTTCAGCCCACACTCCATCACTGAGAGAAGTCAGAACAGGAACTCATCAAGCAGGAACCTGGAGGCAGGAAATGAAGCAGAGCTCTGGAAGAATGGTGCCTACTAGCTTGCTCTCTGTGACTTGCAAATCTTGTTTTCTTGTACAATACAGGACCACTGGCCAAGGAGTAGCCATGGTAAATAGTGGGCTAGGCCCTCACTTACCAATCACTGATCAAGAAAATGTCCCACAGATTTGGCTCCAGGCCAATGTGATGGAAGTATTTTCTTTATTTAGGGTCCTTCTACCCAGATGACCCTAGCTTATATCAAGTTGATTAATTAACAGTACAATTATTTTATTTATTTACTTATTCATTCATTATTTAAAAGGATTCCCTCTGTAGCCCAGGAATTGCTTCAAACTCACAACTCTCCTCCTAACAAGTACTGGGACTATTTATTGGTGCTTGACAAAATACACCATTTCAAGTGTATTTAAAGTTTTTGATAGTCATAAATGAATATAATAGTAGGCAAACCATACCTTATTCAAGGATACAAATATTTGATTAATAATTTAAAGATGTAATTTCCCTGAATTTATCGAGATAATCAACAAGTTTCAAATAAACCCCACCAATTCTAAAGTGTACTGGAAAGTTTAAATGACTGCAAGAAATATTGGCAAGGAAGGACCCACACTGATTGAATAGTGGTGCCGAGTACTCATCTCCTCTTCCACAGGTCAGAAACAAAGCCACAGGTATAGAACAGCATTTTGAGAACAACAATGAGAGAACTCTTAACAGCTAGAGACACGAAGTCTTGAAGATACTGCATTTGTTCAGTGCATACTGTATACATTTGGGAATAATACACCAAATTGCAATAAACATGTTAATAGCAGTATTTAAGGAGGCTCGGCAGGTAAAAGCCCTAGCTACGCAAGTCTGGAGATTTCCCCAGAACCCACTTAAAAGCTGGCTTCCATGGCAGGCATTAGTTATTCTAGCCCTCCCAACCTGAGATGGGAGATGGGGACAGAGGACTTACCTGGAGGCTCATAAGCTAGATAGCCTAGAATATGAGGCTCAGCAGCAGAAACAACAAGAGAAACCTTATCAAAACAAGGTCCATAGTCCCCAAACTAATTAATTAATCAGTAAATTAAAGTAAAATGCATAAATATGTCTTGTTTTCAATGTATTAGAGTTCATTTTAAGAACATACTGGATTTTGATACCACCACAAAGTTGATAACAAATCAAGGGTATTTTCTCTTGAAGATACAAAGATTTGTTGACCTGAAATGCTTTCCAAATGTGATTTTGACAAATAGAACTTTTTTTTTTGGTTTTTTGAGACAGGGTTTCTCTGTGTAGCTTTGCGCCTTTCCTAGAACTCGCTTTGGAGACCAGGCTATCCTCGAACTCACAGAGATTCGCCTGCCTCTGCCTCCCAAGTGCTGGGATTAAAGGCGTGCGCCACCACCGCCTGGCAACAAATAGAACTTTGTATTTAATTCTACAACCAGGGTTCAGTTGGTTTTCCTGATACTGGCTTCATAGCTTTACCTTTCATTGATATCATGATAAATGATCCATTTCTGATAAATTAGGAATATCCTGTCAAAAGTCAATGCCATTATCACACCTAGCAAGTTAATAGCAGTGTTTAGACATTTAAAAAAATAGTTAAAAATATAGTCATAGTAGATGTAGACTAAGGAGGAACAAATCTACCAGGAGTCTCATAAACACCTGTGGCCTCACGGTAAGAGGACAGCAGTACTTGTATGGAGAATAATGCTTGTAGCTATATGAAACTGTCCTGTCAAATTTCAGTTGCATAGGAAGAAACATGTTTCCTTTAAATTTGGAAAGTAATGTCCCTTTATCCCAAATAGATACCAGATTGAGTGTCACGGCTCAAGTTAGGGGTAGGTGGAGAAGGAGAGGATGGACCATCATGGGGCTTGAGCACCTATCAGTTAGGATGATACAAATTTAGACAGCATTTTGATAGATGGTTGTTATACAGTTTTTTAGCAGTAGAAAATACTTCGATCGAAATCATGTAAAATTCTGTTTTATATCTCATCTCATCTTTATTTTTTCTATTATATGCTTTAAAGTCACAAGAGGAACTTTAAACAAAATTAATGACTTCTCTGTGGATCACCCATGCTACTAGAAACACTACCTGAATTAGTTTTGGACATAGAAATCAATTGGAGTTCAAAGGAAATCCTCATATTGTGATTTATAAGTCATTCTTTCCACAGCACTTAACACTCACGGTTATTTATTTTGCTGGTGATAATAGTTTAAAAAGAAAGGTGTTTGGTGACAATTCAAATATCTTTTCAGCTAAGTTTATATACAGATTGAAATGTATTGGTGAAATTATTAAGGCCACTCCACGTAGTTAAAAGGAAGATTTATTTAATGAGTAACTTACAAATGAAGGGATAGGTAGGTGGCGGGGTCTGGGGAAGGTGTATCGCAGTCCAGCGGTTTTCTCTGGAGCTCTGCTCAGTCAACCTCCACCGTCCAGGGTCCAGGAACTGAGAGAGAGATGGCCCATCCAGCTCTCGGGTCTCCAGTGTCCTCCCTTGGCCCTGCCTTGTAGGCGTGACAGTTGCCGAAGTCTCAATGGGGGTTGGAACTTGCAGATCAAAGCTGGAATGGCTACCCACTACAGAAATGCCTCACTATTATCATGTGTGTTTTGTAAAGAAAAAAAATACCTTTTTGATAACCTTCAAATTTTTACTAAAAGTTATTTCATATGTTTATCTAAATTTAAATTAACAATTTACACCCATATCTTAAAATGTTATAAATGGTTTTGCAGTATCTTTGACATATTTATGAAGTAGTTTCAACAAAGAATTGCAATTTTTAAAAATATTTCTTCTAATGACTCTTTTTGATTTCATGTAATTTTTAAGCATTGGGCTCAAACATTTCATAAACTTTCATTGCATAATGAATTTCTGTCTTCATCCCCAACAAAGAACTTAGTGCATGTCTTGAAAATCATTCTAAAAGCAATTCAAGCCATTCTGAAATATAAGTGTTCCTTAATTTTGTGAGCCACTGTCATTCAATATAGGCCCTTCTTGAATAGAACACAAATGCTCACCCAAACTGTCACCGTTCTCAGTGATGGTTTCAGTGACAGTGCTAGCTTTCGGTTGCTGCAGTTTAAATTTCAAATACTAGTTATTTAATTATTTTATTTTGTAAACATTTTTGTAGATATGTCTATATGTGTGATTGGGGCAGGGGGGAGCGGCATGAACATCCCACAGCATGTGTTAAGGTCAGAGAACATCTTTCAGGAGACAGTTCTATTCTTTCACTCTGTGTTCTGGGGATTGAGCTCAGGTCATTAGACTTCTGTGGCAAGTACTTTTGTCCACTGAGCTGCCTCACTGGACCTGCTTCCCTTCCTTTTCTTCCTTCCTTCCTTTCTCCCTCCTCTCCCTTCCTCTCTGCTTGCTTTCTTTGTTTCTTTCTTTGTTTCTGTCTTTCTGTCTTTCTTTCTTCTCTGTTTATCTATTTATTTATTTTCTTGTTTACTTATTGAGACAGCATCTCTTTCTGTAGTACGGGCTGGCTTTGAAATCTTTATATTCTGTAGCACAGTCTCACCTCTAACTCTTACAAGTTATCCTCCTGTCTCTAGTGTTAGGATTTTAGGTGTGAGCCTCACTAGTACTCTGGTCCTCCCAACATTCTAAATGCCTTAGGCAAACAAGAGTGTTGACATTACTGCTGATTTTCTACCATTTCTTCAAACCTAATGACTGTTTCTTCTACAAAACTGATTTAGTGTTATGATCCATCATCAGATCACTCAGTGATCATTACTTGATTCCTTTCTCTCATTTTGCCCATCCTCTCTCAGTAAGTTAAGTCTATTGCCAGTTCTGTGTTTTGAGTTATTTATTTGAGATGTACTATATCTTATTTCTCAAAATTCAAATGTTCTCCCTCTCTCTCTTCCCTCCCTTCAGAAAAATTTAAAATTAAATTCAAGTAACCTCATGATATATTTGTATTCAGCTATAATAAGCATCTCTCCCTCCCTTCAGAAAAATTTAAAATTAAATTCAAGTAACCTCATGATATATTTGTATTCAGCTATAATAAGCATCTCCCCCTCCTGTGGTATTTTTAAAGGAAACTCCAGTGAGCCTGCATTTTCTACAAAGCACACCAGTAAACCAGCTATATTGCCTCTCTTAAAATAAATTGCTGCAATATTTGAGTTCTTAAATAAATTTTGGTTTCTCAGCAGGGAACAAAAATATATGCTTCAGCCATGTTTTGGAGATCAAATATTAAATAAAACCCATTTTGAGAAGGCAGCTTGCAACAAAATACAAATAAAGTGGAACAAACCTTTCACTCATGTAAACTCCCATGCAGTCACCTCTTGAGCAAATGTTTGGGCAAAGGAGAGGTTTGTTCCATTTGAAGGAATTGGCCTACTGCCCAAGCTAGCAGAGCAAGTCACAAAGGAATTGAATGCTGCCTCGGGCTGACATATCAAAGCATTAAATGAAAAAAGAAACAGCTTAATCAACCTTAGCTGAACCCTTCTCTAGACACTGAAATAATTCATCTATTAAGTGTGCCGTCCAACACCTAAGTATATTTCCTGAGAGAAAGCTATACCTCATGGGTAGTGGCCGAGTGTTGAATTATGGATGTAAGAGAGTTGACAGGTGTGTTAGTCAGCTTTCCATCACTATAGCAAAATACCTTAGGTAATCAATTTATAAAAAGAATGAGGTTTATTTGGCTTATACTTTTGAACAGTCCAGTCAACTGCTGTCATCAGTCACCCCCACCCCACCTCATTGAGCCCATTTAGCTCCCTTAAAGATTACCCTAATAGCACCAAGCTAGGGACATTGGCATTTTTGTGTAATTCAAAAATCCACACTATAGCAACATATACATTAAGATCTCCAATGTATCTTTCTTACAGCCTTCTATCCTGGGCTTCATTATGCAATTCTGAACTCAAATAGATCTGAGATAGTTCTTAAATGCCTCCTCCCCCCAGAATTACTTCGGTACTTTTAACATTGGTTCTCATCTTCACAGACTTTCATAGTCTTTATAAAGGAGAAGGCCTAGCAAAGGAGATGAGACCACTGAGCATATCAAATCATGGTATCTGAAGTTAACACATATTTTGAATCATCTGTATTTGAATTGTAAGTATGAAGGCATGAGATGGCTAATTAAAATTTTTCACTAAGGCAGTGGTCAAGCTCAATGGGAATGCTGCAGGTTAACTCTTTAAGGTAGTTGTAATCAAACTCAAATCCCAAATTCCTTGAATTCCAAAGTTATACAACTGATTTTTTCATAGATTACTTTTGTTCCATTAATTCTAGCATTTAATTGATGTCAGATTTCACTGAATGAAGATCTTGTTACTATGAATGTTACAGTAAAGAGATAATAGAAAAATAGGGTACAAAATTCAAGAAAAAAATGGGCACCCAACATGAACTGGCTTTTTGGAGCCCATTTCCTATGGTGGGATACCATTCTCAGCCTTGATGCAGTGGGAAGTGGTCCTGCCCCAACTTGGTATGCCAGCCTGTGTTGACTCCTCAAAGGAGGCCTTACCCCCTATGAGGAGTGTATGGGGGGTGGGGTGGGAAGGAAGTGGGGGGAAGCAGGAGAAGGGGAGGGAAGGGGAACTGTGGTTGGTATGTAAAATGCAAAAAATAATAATAAATTTTTAAAAATTTGCACCCAAAGGTTAAATCCCTTTGAACTTAAGCTAGAGGTTCAGTAGTGATTAAAATTAGATCTCAGCTGTTTGTGTGATAAAAGAAGGACCTGGGGAACTGTTTATGGTATGTGTGTGTGTGTGTGTGTGTGTGTGTGTGTGTGTGTGTGTACATACGTGTTTGTTCATGTATGTGCATTTGTGGGTATGAATGTGTGTGTATGCGTGTGCATGATCATGCAGAAGCAAAAGTCAAACTGTGGTCTCACTATTAAAGAGAAGTCTACCTCATTCTTTTTATAAATAGATGAGTTCACTCTCTAAGCACCAGGCCTTGTTGATTAAGCTAGGCTGGCTGCCAGTCTGGAGAGCCACCTCTACCTACCTCTCCAGTGCCAGTTCACAGGATGGGCTACCAGGCACAGCTTCTACACAGCTGTGACAGATTGAAACTCTCATTATGCTTTTGCAGAAAGCGCTTTACAGAGTAAGCTATGCCCCCCCCCCCCCACACACACTTTCTGTTTTAAATGCTATCACTCATTACCTTACAAAAAGAACTATCGTTTCACTTATTCCTTCTGGTATCATTTTTTCAAGTTTTGAGGGGATATAGTCTTTGTTTTAGATGATGTAACAAACTAGCCCAGTCATGGTGCCTTACAAGAAAAGACAATCGGGCTGGGCGGTGGTGGCGCACGCCTTTACTCCCAGCACTCGGGAGGCAGAGCCAGGTGGATCTCTGTGAGTTCGAGGCCAGCCTGGGCTACCAAGTGAGTTCCAAGAAAGGCGCAAAGCTACACAGAGAAACCCTGTCTCGAAAAAAAAAACAAAAAAACAACAAACAAACAAACAAACAAAAAAGACAATCGTCTATAGTTTGGGATGTTATGTTAGAAGTCTAGAAGCATTCTCAATGTGGCTGGGGGAAAACACATTTCGTTGCCTAGTCTAGGTTCAAAACTCTCTTCATTGGCTTGTGCCCCTTCTCGTTCTTCCACATCAAGATTCCAGAGTGTAACAGTTTCAGTCTAACACTGACTTTACCTTCTCCCATCGACACTCTCTGTGACATTCTTTTTCTTTTTAAAAAAATTTATTCAGTTGACTTCATTAAGTGTAATAAATATGCAATATCCCTTCTTAACGTATTTTATGTGTCCAGTAAAGTATCATTGACTCCAGTAATAATGTTTTGCAGAATATTTGCACACAGTATCCATCATGAGTGACTGAAGCATTACTACCCTTCAGTAGCAACTTTTCATTTGTCTTACACACCAGTCTCTGGAAATCATCATTTCACTATTCGAGTCTATAAATTTAATTACTTTAAATACCTTACAGCATGTGTCTGTGATTGTCCTATTTCATTCAGGTTTTACATATTTCTGAATCTTCCACTTTATTGATACATTGTGTGTATACTGTTTGTATCATACTTTCTTTGTCCTTCTGTCTGCCCAAGTGCATGCATATATACATACATATATATATATATATATATATAAATATTTTCACTACCTGGTTACTATAAATGAATATGCCTACCATAAACTGAGTGTCCTAATTCATCTTCAAAATTTTTATTTCAATTCTTTTTACTAGATACCCAGAATCAAAATTTCTGGATTATAAGATATTTCTATTCTTAAATTTTATAACACCTTCACAGCCTTTTCCATAGTGAGAAACAACATTTTGCATGCTTACCAACTGTATATAAAGATTACAATTTCTCCACATCCTCCTTTTTGTTTTTTTTTTATGTGTGTGTGTGTGTGTGTGTGTGTGTGTTTGGTTAGGCCTCAGGGCTTAGATGATAGCTATATGTCTAACTGATATTTTTATGCTAATGATATATTTTTATGGTACCTTGATGTCATACTTTGATTAAAATCAGTGTGACATCTCCATTTTTGTTATGTGCCAAGATTCATTCAGTCTTTTGTGGTCTTTTGTGGATCAATATAAACTTTAGAATACCTTTTTTCATTTATGAAAGAGTCTTTATAGTGAATTTTTTAATTGCATTCAGTTTGTACATCATCTTAGGAAGTCTAGGTGTTAGAACAATGTTAAGTGTTCCAGTATGTCAACACAAGGTATTCGTGTAGGTGAAAGTTTCTGTCCCACCAGCCTAAGTAACCACACAGAGGCTTAATATTAATTACAAATTCTCAGTCAATAGCTCAGGCTTGTTACTAGCTAACTCTTACATTTCCAACTAGCCCATATTCTTAGCTATACTTTGCCATGTGGAGTGGCTTGGTACCTTTTCTCACTGTGGTATATCCACCTTGTTTCTCTCTGCATCTGCTCATTACCCTTTGACTCCACCCTTCTTCTTCCCAGCATTCTCTGCTTGGCTCTCCCCCTAAACTTATCCTGTCCAGCTATCCAGTCAACTTCTTTATTAAACCAATCACAGTGACATATATTCACACAGTGTAAAGGAATATTCCACATTCTCATTTATTACTTTGTCTTTAATTTCTCTGATTAATGTTTTCTCAATTTTAGTATGTAATTATTTCGCCCAGTGTTATGGCTATTCTTGGTTGTCAACTTCATCCACCTGGATTAACTTAAACCCAAGTGGCTGGTTACAACTCTGATTTTTCTTGATTGAAACATTTGAAGTGAAAAGTCCTACCCTAAATATTGGTCTTTTGAGGTGGGAAGATCTGCCTTAAATCCGGGACACACCTTCTGATGGCAGCCTATAGTAGAAGGACACTCTCACTCTTTGCCTGCTCGCCCTCACTCTCAATGGTAAGTTCATTTTTTTCTTCACTGGTATTAGACCCTCTTTCTTTGGGATTCTGGCATATGCTAAAGATCAGCAGAGACATCCAGCCTATTGAACAAAACAACTATTGGATTATTGTCCTTTCCATTCTTAGGCAGCCATTGTTGGATTAGCTGGACCACAGCACATAGGTCATTTGAATAAATTGTGTGTGTGTGTGTGTGTGTGTGTGTGTGTGTGCAATTTTAATTCTGGGGCTTTTGTACATGGAATTATTTTCCAAATTCTCTTCTTTTGCTAGTTTATCCTTGAGTTTAGAAGTGCCATTGACTTTTGCATATTTATTTTTAAAGATTGTGTGTGTGTGTGTGTGTGTGTGTGTAAACTGTGCACACACATATATATGTGCTGGTGCTAGGAGTCTCTTGAGGCCAAAATAAGATACTGAACCTCAGGAATTCTGAACTACTAGATATGGATGGACTGTGGTCTTTTGAAAGAGCTGAAAATACTCTTAACTATTGAGCCATCATTTCCACTCGATAATGACTCTTTAAAATCTTGAAACATTGCTCAAATTCTTTATTGGTTCTTATAGATTTTTTTGAGTATTTAAGGAATGCTATATGTAGGATGATATTGTAAAACCAATGGAAGCTTTTCCATTTCATCTCTTGTTTCAATATGTTAGTTTCTTGTTGTTCTACCTAAGATTGGCAATGCTTTGTAGAACAAAATTGAAGGGGAAGAACATCTTTACCTTCTACCTTATCCTAGACGGGGACCTTGTAGTTTTTACTACATTGTGTTGTTGGTTAATTTTTCTGCAATTATCTTTGTTATGTTGAGGTAATTTTCTTGCATTCCTAGTTTTTTTTTAACAGTTTTCATTATGAGAAGTTGTACATTTTATTAGGTACCTTAATATAATAATACTATTGCTTTATGCTTTATTCTGATAATGTGTTGTACCAAATTAAATTGATTTTATGGGTGAACCCATCCTCGTACCCCAATGACATCCTACTAGTTTTGGTCTATGATCATTTTAATGTTATGTTTAATTTAATTTGCCTGTATTTTTGAGTATTTTTCCCATCTATTTCATCAGAGATGTTAACTGGTGGTTTACCTTTCCTGTAGAATCTATTGTAGTTATTTTTACATTGCTGTGTTAAAACACCATGACCATGGCAACTTATACAGATAGTATTTTATTTGACTTATGATTCCAAAGGGTTGGAGTCTTTCATGATGTTGTAAAGGAGCAGCTGAGTGCTCACATCTTGATCCAAACCCATGAAGCAGAGAGAACAAAACAAGTCCTGTGAAACAACAAAGGCTGCCCCCATTGAAACTCTTCCTTTAACAGTGCGACACCTTTTTTAAAAAAATTAAGAGATTTTCTATTCATTTTACATACCACCCACAATTCCCCCTCCCCCCCCCCCCCCCCCCCCCACCGCCAGCATTCTCCTCCAACCCAACCCCCTTTCCCTCCTCCTCCAAGGGGTCTATGATGACAGTTTGGGTATTCAGCCATCAGATCACCAGAGTAGGCCAGCTCAGGCACCCTCTCAACTATTGCCATAGCCTATGGTGGAGTCATCCTGAAGAATGGATAAAGAAAATGTGGTACTACTCACAATGGAGTACTACTCAGCAGAGAAAAACAATGACATCATGAGGTTTGCAGGCAAATGGATGGAACTAGAAAATATCATCCTGAGTGAGGTAACCCAGACTCAGAAGGACAAATGTGTGTACTCACTCATAAGTAGATACTAGATATAAAGCAAAGGATAACCAGACTGCAACCCACAGCTCCAGGGAGGCTAGCTAGTAAGGAAGACCCTAGGAAGAGTGCATGGATCACCCAATATAGAGAAATGGATGAGATCTACATGAGCAAACTGGGGGTAAGGGGTGATAATGGAAGGCAAGGGATGGGGTATAAGAGCTTAGAGGAGTGAAGGGTTTGAGCTGGAATGGGAACAGAGTGGGAGAGCAAAGAAAGAGATACTATGATAAATGAAGACACCATGGGAATAGGGAGAAGCAGAGTGCTACACCTTCTAATTCATCCCAAACAGTTCCACCAGTTGAGGACCAATTGAGTTCCAACAACTGAGGTATCAAATACATGAGCCTATGAAAACCATTCTTATTTAAGCCACCACAGCATCTTTCTCTGACATCTTTTTCCCATATATTTCCCTTGGTGTGTGTGTGTGTGTGTGTGTGTGTGTGTGTGTGTGTGTTTGAGAAAAGGTCTACTTATGTAAGTCAGGCTGTCTTTGAACTTGAAATCCTCTTATTTCAACCTCCAGAGTGATATGATTATAGACATACACAACTATACTCAGCTTTCTGACTTGTATATCAAAACAAAACTTGTCTCTTAATGTTACTTTCAAATTTGGTTCTCTTGCATTTCTTAAAGCAGTTTGTGAATAATTGGCATTACTTTTTCTCCAAATGTTCAATATAAGTGCACCATGGAAGCCATCTGTTCTTGGAATTTTCTTTGTTGGATGATTTGTTATTGCTGATCCACACTATCTATTCATCTAGATCTATCAATAATTACTTTATGATCCAATGACAACCGTTCAAACCTTTCTAGAAGTTTATTTGCTTTTATTGGTTGTCCAATTTTTTTATGTACAAGTGCAGTATCTCTGCCATATAAGAAAGCTAGTGATAAAATTTAAGGCATATTTGGTTTACACATGATAACTTCTTCCATCAGGATCCTTGTCTTATTAGTATCAGAAAGTATCTTTCAATTATGAAGTAATATTTGCAGGTTGAAGAGACCAGGACTTGAATAAACTATCAGCTATTTTCAACTATATATACTTGACTATACCACATTCTTTAAAGATTAAACTGATCTGATCATAGGTAGTATAAATCCACTTATAGTTTCTATAATTTTGAAAACAGAGTTGATTATAAACACGTAGGAAACTGCAATCCCTGAAGGTTGTGGGAGGAAGGAAAGCTATGTGCAAATGGAACCAGAAGCAAACAAAATCAAGGCATATCATCTCTTTCCTTATTGTTCCTACAAATTCAGGTATCTCTTTTCTGCAATAAAAGTCTCCCTCATTACTATATCTAGTCCCTTCTTCCTGCTCCCCTTGCTCTATCTCATCTCTCTGTCTCTCTGTATTTTGTTCCCTATGTTTCTGTGACCACAGCTGTAGCATCTGAGTCTGTAATATCCTCCAAAGGCTTGTCTGTTGGGGGTTTGATTGTCAGCCAGCAAATTAAATTCAAGAAAGTCAGTGGTTCCTGAGGGATGTGACCTAATCAGTAGAGTGACATTTTTAATGGATTCATTGTTGGAGTGTGATGGAATAGGAGACAGAATAAAGTTGAAGAAAGTCCCTGACTTCTTTCACCTTTCTGGACACCATGAAACAAGCAACTCTACTCACTCATGACTTTCTGTCATGATATTAAGACTCACTGTGGTCTAGAGCAATGGAGTCAGTCAGCAATGGACTAAAAACTCTAAAACTATAACCCCAAATATATTCTTTCTCTCAGTACATATTTGTCACAGTGATGAAAAACTAATACATCCATGTTCCTGAGGCTTGATAGATGTACCTGCTAAAAATCATGCATCTATAAACCCACAGGTTTAGAAAAATGAAAAAGGAAGACATTGATTACAATAAGACAACTGGTATCAGTCTACTCTATCTAGTGCTGAACCAGCATCAATTAATAAATTTGATGACCTTTCAGCATTTTTTTTAGGTGTGGGAGGAAAATACACATAGGCAATAACTAGAAACACTAAAATGAAGAGTTAGTCAAATTAATCTTTATCAATAAAAAATTGGGAGTCATATATCGGGAAAGAACCTGAAAATAATATGCTATGTACATCCAGAGAAAAAAATACCTTAATTCCTAGTTAGTTATAATTATAGTTGTCCTTAGTTATGATAAAAGGTAAATTAGTTACAAAACTTTGTACTCACAAAGATAATATAAATGATAGAATATTTTCTTTAGTTTTGCCAAATATAAATAGACTAAATATTGTTACTGTAATTGTTATTTAAAAACTGTTTTGTTATATATAGTTTTACTGTGTTAAGGTTAAAAACTTCCGTTTAATTAGACAAAAAGGGAGAAATGCTGTGGAATAATCCTTCTGTATACTGTATACCATGAGATGCTGAAGGAGCAGCATGCGAAATACATAGTTGAGGTAAACAAGCCTTGGGACAGCACATATATTAACAAAAACGGGTTAATTTAAGTTATAAGATGTAGCTAAAAGCAAGCCTAAGCTATAGGAAAAGTATTTGTAATTAATATTAAGTCTCTGTATGGTTATTTGGTAGTGGCTGGTGGGACAGAACTGATTATCAAGACATAGAAACTTCTGGCGACACTGAAACATAGTTGCAGGGAAAACTTCCCTGTGTATCTTTTGCATATATATTTTTAAAAGTTTCTTTGGGGACATGTGGTATAAAGAAAGTACTTTACAATTACTGCCAGAATTTTACATGAGATTACTATTGAAGCAGGATTTATTTTTTTCTATAGATGAAAATGTTTAAGCACAAAAATAAATGTGACACCATTTACAAGAATTGACTAAACAAGTTTTCTGATAGTCAAATTATTATCCTTTCCTCAACTTATTGCATTGATGTGGTAAAGCAGACTAAAAGAAGAGCCATGCTTGTGTTCGGTTGTGCTGTTTACTAGAAGTTATCCTACAGGTTTTATTTACTCCACCCCAGTTCATTCTGAGAATGATAATTCATATCCAATTGTGTCTTGTTTTCATGTTTAAAAGAAATAAGTAAAGTAAAACCTCTTTACATTTGGTATTTTAAAATCCTTACTCTTCCATAACCTACTCAATCTGATTTGATACCACTTACATTGTTTGAACTGTTCTATCTCAATGGATTAAGTGGAATTTGTTTATAACATAGCTTAGTATACACTAAGAATTAAAAGCAGATTAAGAATTCAATTTAAGCCTTAATAATGGATATGTGCACCTGCAGTTATTGGTAGACAGTAATATTGTTTAAGAACAAGGCTCCTGCCTGTTGAGGTGTTCAGGGAACATTTCAAGAGACCTCAAGTTCTATATAAAACCCAGATCCACCTGCTTGATTAGACTTGTGAATCCTTCTTCTGTCTTTCCAGTGGGATTTATTCAACAGTCTTGTTCTTGTCAGTATAGAAAGTCAGGCTCTTCATATCATTAATGATCTGAGAGCAGGATGGAGTGTGAGGAGTAGGAAGATGTAGCCAGTGTCTGGGGCACTATTCTGAGAAGATGATATAGATTTTTTTTATTAACAGTTTCAAATTGAATGCTTTTCCATTTAAAGGAAATTTAAAAATGGCATGGGAATATTTTTCCAAAACACATATCAACATTAGCCACATTGCTGGATGTTAATGATTCCCTCTGCTCTCTTTGTACCTCATGCACACAAGATAGATGAACTCACAAGTTTTAGACTAACCTTGAATTTAGAACTAGTTCAAATACTTCAGGCTCCATCTGCTTGTGGGGAATATAAAATTATGAGGATTAAAATGACCAGGAGATTAAAAAAAATATCCTTCAGGGTTGAAAGTATGTATTCCAACTTACAGATTTTAAAAAGCATTCACTTACATGCTTTGTATTTTTTTTTAATTCCTCATGTGCATTTGGCTAACTTTCTCCTCTGAAGAGCAACTATAATAGGCATTTAATTAAATGTGCCAGCTGTGTTTTCTATTTTGCTGAAGATGAGCTGGTTAAAATAACATTCATACTTCAGAGGAAATAAGAAAAATAATTTTTAAACTTTGATTTTGAAGATTTTTTCCATAAAATTTATTTTTAAATTGTTGAATAAAAGGAACAAGTATAAGTTAGTTCAAATGTTGTCCAAGGCTGGAGATGTAGCTCTGTGCTTATGTGTGACTAGTACATTGAGACGTTGTGGGTTAGATTCTGAGAACTAAAAAATGAAAAAGAATATACAAATATTAGCACTCTTTTTAATTTTTCCTTTAAAAAACAAAAAGAGGAGGTATTTAATTGGTTCATTAACTCGTAATATTATAAAAGACCTTGAGATTACTGAGAGGTTTTAAAATATTTGACTGAAATCATAAAGCTAACATTAAGATTTGTTACCTTTGTATCTGACACATTGAAAATAACATCATTACAAACTGGCTTAGTTATTTATTTTCCCTTCAATTGTTTTGTTCACTTGTAGGCAGTAAAAGTAAAACAAAATAATTAAATATGTTCCTTCTCATAAGAAACAGTGAAGAAACATATGTTGATATACTACTTCTGGCAGGATGGATTCCTTTGAATTATAATGCCTAGTCTTGTGTGCATGTGTAGGGTCCTGGCTTAACCACTCAGCCCTTGCTTAAGCTGGACAAATGCTCAGCCAACTTGATATATTTCCATGCTGTCATGACCTCAGTAGAGAGTTATTTACAGACCTTTCATAGAATTCAAGACAGAATGATGAAGTACATATCATCCTATTCTTCTTAATAATTATGGCTGAAAAATATTGAAAAAAATATTTTAGCCCATCCTGTCAAGACTAAAAAAAGTTAGCCAAAGAAAGTTGAGTGGCCTTGGAACTGAGACATGAAAAGTAGTGAGTTTCCTGTGGTTGTTTTT
The DNA here is from genome assembly GCA_902168405.1 of Peromyscus aztecus. Classification (NCBI taxonomy): domain Eukaryota; kingdom Metazoa; phylum Chordata; class Mammalia; order Rodentia; family Cricetidae; genus Peromyscus; species Peromyscus aztecus. The sequence continues at coordinate 43,019 of CABHPQ010001031.1, read as the reverse complement.
TGCCTTCAATATGTCTCAGCCTTCTTCACACCAAGAGAAGCCTGTGACACAAACTCCCAAGTGTGCTGGGAACTGAGTGAAGGAAAGCCTTCGCTCTCTTGCCAAGGTACCAGAAACAGTGCAGACTTTGGATTAAATCCACCCACTTGAGGACAATGCCAGAAAGAAACCAAGGCCGCTTCCCACGCATGTGCAGAGTGCTAGAGGGACCTGGGGGCTCAGGTCTTCTTTGTCCTTGCCAATGCCTTCTATGTGGCGTTCTGGAGATCTTCTCATAGGCCTGACTCCTTTTACTAACTTTATCCCATACTGATTTTTTTCTTCCTTGCTTATGTCTTCAGTTCTCTTATAGTTCTTTTATTCTCCTGTTTTCACTTATATTGAAATTTAATACATATCACATAATTATGTTATGAAATAAAAACCAGTGCCTCTAGACCTCTAAACTACCACACACCTAAAATACAAAATTCTTCCTCATTTACCTGAAGTACCTAATGTACTTTTATGGCCATCCTGGTCCCCATCTCTTCATTTCCCTCAGTCATTCATGCCTTCAGCAATGGCACCTATAGGATCTTCAACTGAGCTTTTGACACTAGAATTCACTTATTTTAAAGAGAAGACTGAGACCTTCTAATGCTCTGTTAAAGCTCAGTATCAATTAGAGTAATGTTTCAGACTTCCACATGAATGGTTTCCATCTATCAAATACTCTCTCAAAATGTTTTTGTACTTTTTCCATTGTTAACACAGCATCTAATTAGAAATTAAAAGAAAAATAATTTCTCAATGTTTCCAAATTACTCTGTGACTAGCAGTTAAATATAAACTCTTTAGATGGCATGCTTTACATAATTCGTGATCTTAATGTGGATAGAAGAAATGTATCGGAACATATATTCCAGCTCCATTAAGGCATGAGTGGTATTCTTTCATTTTTAAGTTTCACAGTTGTCATGGCAACCAACCATACGCATTTATAGTACTACTCTGGCTGCATCTAGCAGCATGTAGTATCTCACTTTCTCACTTTCTCCTACACAGTCCATTCCTCTGCTTTTCTTTCTGTCTCTTCATCCTTCCTTCCTTTGCTCCATTTTTCTCAATAGTGGAGTCTAGGCACAACTGTTTAACTGTTCTGAATTATTCGAAATCAGGCAATGGGCTGCATGATAGCTCTACCTGTGAAGGTGTTTGCTGTCAAGCCAGGCAACCCCAGTTGCATTTCAAGGATCCAAATGGCGAGAGAAGTAACCACTGCAACTTGTTCTCTGACCTTCATATATACACCATGGCATGTGCATGCACACACACATACATACACAGACATGCATACATTTTTTATTTGTAATAAATAAAGCATGTGGCATAAATGGGCCAGCACTCCCAGGATTCTCCTAATGGTCTGGGGTGCTGTGAGATTACCAAGAAATACACAGGTAGGCATTAGGAAGAATTTGGAAGATCAAAACCTTGGCAAAGTTATGAAAGGTTAAGATCATAACAGCAAACATTTAGTGGCTACTGTCCATCAGTTAGTGACAATAGCTTACTTGTTTTATGTGGTGTGCTAACAACAACCTGACATTGTGGAATCTATTTGAAGTTTACCTCAAATGAATAAGAATTAACACAGTGGAAAATTGTGGATGGAATAACAGACTTTGTAAGAGACTATAACAAGAATCATGATCTTAGAAAACTTAGGATTAGGAAACAGAGCTATGTACAGCTATATGTATGATGCAAACTCAAAAGAATATCAGGAATTGGGGTAAAAGGGAAGCCAGGAGCTACGTCATAGTCATTATCTGGGCTAGAAATGTGGCTCACAAATTAAGAGTGAATTCTGTTCTTGCAGATGACTGGAGTTGGGTTGCTTGCATATATGTTAGGCATCTCATAATTGCCTGTATCTATATCTCCAAATTCATTAGATACAACATCTTCTTCTTGTCTCTGCCAGTACTTGCACAAATGTGAACATAAACACATAAGACATAAATTTCTTAAGTAAAAATTAAAAATAAATAGACATTATCAGAAAATTATAAGGCATTAGATTATTTTCTTAGGATTTTTTTCAGAGATTGAAGGAATAACTTTTAATAAATTATAGAAATAAAAGACAAAATACAGGAGACAGAGTGTTTTTTATTTCTTTTGGCACATGTTCATCTTCTCTCGGTCCAAACCTACAATGTTTGCATTTCTTTGCTACTAAGCTTGGGACACTCAGAGTGTATTTCTGATTTTCCAGCTGGTTGCTTGTTAGGCTTGCTCGCACAGAAGGAGAGATTGGCAGGCTGAAGGAGGTTGAAAGGGGCTTGTTACTTCCTGCTTTGATCTTTCTGTATCCTCATCTCTCCCATGGCCCTTTACCCCAGCACAGGCAGTTGGTGATATTCTGCAGTTTTGTAATTCTGCTCCAAACCAGGCTCTTCATAAAGAAAATAAAATCAACAAAAGCAACAGTCAGTGTCAACTTTTAGGTAAAAATTATACCCTTTCTCTTATGGTTTATTAAGAAAAGCAGCTAAGTTGTGCTGACTAGCATTTAAAATATATATACATATATACATATATAGCATTTATTAGAACAGCTTACAGGTTATGGTCCAACTATTTCAACGTGGCTATCTCCCAGTAGAAAGGCCAAAAATCCAATAGTTTTCAGTCCATGGTGCTGAATGTCTCAGCGAATCTTCAGTATATTCCAGAATCCTAAAGTAGGCTCTAATGCCAGCGAAGGAAGACTAGACTTGCCATTGAGAGTGAGAGCAAGCAGGTAAGGAGCAAGAACTTTCTTCCTCTATGTCTTTTGTATAGACAGACACCAAAAGGTGTGACCCAGATTTAAGATGTATCCTCCTATCTTAAAAGATCTGGATTTAGGGTGAGTCTTCTCACTTCAAATGATTTAATCAAGAAAAATCCCTCACAGGTGTATCCAGCTGCTTGGATTTTAGTTAATTCCAAATGTAGTCAGGTTGACCACAAAGAATAGATAGCACAGAGTGTGACCTGAGAGTTGTAAGCTGAATTAAACCCTTTTCCTAAGTTGCTTTGGGTTACATTGATTCATCTCAGCAACAGAAACCCTAATGCAGTTGCGTAGGACATTGGAAGATAATTAGTTCCATGCTTGGACTTGTAACTCAACAAGGTCATCAAAATTCCTGCACTTGTAGTTTTTAGTTCCACCATTCTTCAGTAAATTGGCCCTTGGTACTATTATGTGCCTACTGTGGCTACACAGTGGGTCCCACACCTACACACAACACATTGCCATAGCAAAGCAGGCAGCAGAAGCAAAAACTGGGGCAAAAATGTAAGTGGGCATCTAAGCTATTGGTAATAGACTCAACAGGGCTACTGAAAAGATGAATGTCTATAAATTTATGTCAGTGTTTTTGTATGTGTATTTTAATAGTGAGTGCATACACAGAAATATGTTTAAATTATCCTTTATCAATTTTCGGATAATTTATGTGATTCTTGGTGTTATATAAACACACAGCCATTGCCTGACAATTTTTCCCTCTAAAAGCTCATGTAAACAGTTGCTGAATCAGAGAATGGGGTATCTATAACTCTCAAAGACACGAGCACTGCACTATTCTCAGTATACAAGCTAGAAAATTTGACCAAGCCCCACATCCAACAACCCTCTTTCATGTAGAAGCTATTAACAGTAGGAGGCATGGTATCTCCAGAAACACGGCTGTCTAGTCCTGATTATCTGAATAACCTTGAATTACCAGGCTTGATATTTTTAGAAATTGGCATAACTAAGCCAGTCACTCAAGGGGAGTGTGTAATTTTATCACTTAATATTAAGTATAACTTCTTGAGATCTATAAGCAAAGGATTTTAAGCAGATGCAAAATGTCATTATCAATAGAATCTTAACATCTCACTGAACTATGAAAAAATGGAATCACAGAGGCCTTTTAAACACCCACAAGAATATACCCTATACAGCAATGGTAGAATTTGTAGAGTATTTCAACATTTGGTGGAAAAATTGTAAGGGCAAATAATTGAGGTATCTGTATTACTAGCAGTATTAATTACTTCTGTTATAAAATTCTAGAACAAAAATAATTTGTGGAAGAGAGGATACTCTTTATCTTACTGTTCCAGAGGGATAGAGTTTATCAGTAGTAAGAAAAGACAGAAAAGATATTACATTTCATCCACACGCGTGGAGTAGAGGAAGGGAACAGGAAGCAGGGCAAGGCTATGAACTGCCAAAGCCCATCCACGTGATACACTTCCTCTAGCAAGGCTATACCTCATGAAGTTTGTAAACCCTCCCCAAACAGCATCAACAACTGAGAACCAAGTATTTAAGAACATGAGTTTTGGGGGACATTTCTCTTTTTATCCACCACAATATTGATTTCATTTTTCCTAATAATACAATTCAACTTTTGTTCTGGCAGTGGGTAATTTAAAAATATTTTGGATGTGGCATTTATTTAGAAATAGCCTCATAGATACCAGTGATTCACTGAAAATGTTGAGAAACACTGGGACATGTCCAATTTGAATTACATTAATTTTTATATATAAACCTCTACATAAAATTGCATTTGTATTTATCTATACATATATGTAAGAATTATGAAAAGATATTTATTAAGCTTCAACTTCATGCATTTGAAAATCAAAGGCTATAGTCTATTTTAATTGTTAGAATAGTCTAGCAAATATTTTTCCATGGAAATTCTTAAAAGAAACCTCATAGTGGGGGAAGGGAGAATCTTTGTGGGAAGGGAAAGAAAATCTGTTGAATGGTGGCAGCTCCTTTTCCTGGCCACAGACCAAATTGCTTCCTTGATCGCTATCAGCATTCATAATAATTCCTGTAGCCTTTGAAATCTTAAAAAGCAAGACTACAACCATATTTCTTGCCTATAGTGAGTAAGTAGCTTTATGTACACAGATGATTACAAATATATCTTTTCCAACCTCTATTTCCAGAGAAAAATATAACTTTCTCCCTGGCAATTTGAAGAGCTATGTTGTGTAGTATCTTACAGTGAATTACAATAAAAAACAGAAGTACAAAAACATATCTCTTACTAATGTTCCCATGAACCATGGTGCTTCACAGTGAGTGTTTGACATTTATGTATCTATGGTACATAGATATTCTATAAGCCTAGACACTAGGGAGAAATATACCCAGTGAGTGTGTATGTATATTCTCTATTCTGTTTATAAACAGAGACAACACATTACATGTTGCTATGGTACTCTTGGAAACACATATTCAGATCAGAATGTTCTCTGTTATAACCATCATTTGCAGATATCAACTGGCCAATTTTTTTTGAGATAGCATTTCTCTATGTAACCACCCTGGTGGTTCTGGAACTTGCTCTATAGACCAGTCTGTCCTCCTATCTCTGTCTCCTGAGTGCTGGGATCAAAGGCATGCCACCACCACTTGGCAACCTGTTAATTTTGATTGATTCATTTGTAATTTATACGTTACCTCATGTGCCATGTACTGTGCAGACCTTGGGGGACTCAGGACAGTTAAGCTCAGAAAGCTTGCAAATTTCTGTAAAGAAAAATAATTCATTAGTTATTCATTGACACTTAAGGAATAGTCAAGGAAATGGGGAAAAGATACCAGGAATTTCAAAGGAATGAAAAAAATATATCAATATTCGTGTATTTCTAAAATCACACCTCTCTATGAAATAAAGAAAATTTGTCTAGTCTGAGCACTATGCAAAACTCTTTCAAGGTGAGAAAATGCTTCAAAGAAAAATAAAAGCTCATTACATGGGCCTATTTCACATGCTTTGCTTCAGACTTCACATAACTTTTACCATTGACTTGCAGCTAGATCATCAGCATGCCTGGTTTCATTGCATAGCAATAGGAACTTTTATTTACCAATAACAATCATCTAAAAATATAACTTCAAACTTCACTTCTCAGGCCAACTAAGCCAATATTTGCTATATCTCAATCTGATTGTATAGAATGGCAACTGTCATGCACTGATTGACATTATAAGAGCATCTACTGTCCTGTGCAGTGCATAGTTACCCTCCAACCCATAGCCTGATTCCTTCCACTCTTGTATATGGGCTTTAGGGATACTAGAATTTGGGGCTTCTCATTTATAGGAATTGGAAGCTGTTCCCTAGTTTTTCTCTCTATTCCTTTCAACCCATGATTGCATTATAATAGGTGCAGTTATATCACAAGTTAAATTTTTATCAACTGGACACTGAAATTCAAATTTCATATAATTTTCATCTGATACAAGATACTTCATTATTTCTAATCATTTGAAAATGTGAAAGTACATTATTTTTAAGATTTTATATTGATATCCTATAAGATTCTTCTGTTGAAACCCCAATAACCAAAGCAACTGTACTCAGAGGCAGATATTTGGGGAGGTAATTAAAGTTAAGAACACAGTGGTTCAAGAGGAGAAATACTGTCTTTCAAGGTAGAAAGAGATGCTTGCCAGATTCTGATTCATCCAGCACTTTGATCTTGAGCATCTAACATCCAGCATTACAATAAAATATCTTGTATTGCTGCAGCCATCCAGTTTGTGTGATTTTGCTCTGGGAAGACACTGACAGCTCAGTGACCATAAAAAACAAGTGGTAGACTGAATTTGACATTCTCTTGATCCACATATTCATATTCTGTTTATATTACTGGGATCCATAAGAAGTAGTAATGGTCTCATTCTAATTTGAACTTAGAAAGTTAAATTTATCTAATGGTGTATATAGTCATAGTCATTGTTGAGTTGTGTGTGTGTGTGTGTGTGTGTGTGTGTGTGTGTGTGTGTGTATGAGAGAGAGAGAGAGAGGAGAGAGAGAGAGAGAGAGAGAGAGAGAGAGAGAGAGAGAGAGAGAGAGAGAGACTGAACATTCTGATCTTTTTCCCCCTGAGAGCTCTGATTCTGTGGGTCATAACACACAACTTGAAAACTGAATAGGAAACTGACAATCAGCAAAGTTGTTAAATGTTGTGCAGAAGATAAATGGACACAGATCCTTATTAATACATAATTTCTAATCTTCTCATGCTCCTCCATCCCTTCTCCTCCAATAGCCATTTCAAGATATTTAGTTATTTTCCAGAGAAAAGACTTTTAAATCAATAATTCAACAATATTCCCTTTGAAAATATTAACCATATTAGAAGACAGTCCAGGCATACTGCTAAGTTTGGATTCCCTGAAAGTCCAGCCTTTACTGTTATTATTTCACCCACTTGTCCTGTGTGTGGGCAGACGTTGTTTGTTCCATCCTATATATGTAATAATCCTAGTTGAAGTGACCTGCTTACTATGGAATGCTTCCCTCTGGACCACAGATTAGGCACAGACCACACCCAAACACCAATTTCCAAACACAAACAGATCTCTTATTAAACAAGGCAAAGAGACAAAGTGACTGAATCTGAATGGGGCAGAAAGAGCAGCAAATAGCTTTGTAAGTATTAATTTTATGAAGGAAAATGGGAAGTCTGTGTTAGAATGAGCTAGGGTGGGTTCGTAAGTTTTGATTTGGTGTGTTAGTTAATTAGGGTAACCAAATGGAAATTTTTGATGTTGGACCTTGATGTTGTGTTAGTTGGACCTTGTTGATCAGTCTCAGGAATGAGGCTGGTCATAAGAAAGTGTCCAGGTAAAGGAATAGACCTTGGTGGCTAGCTTTAGGAATGTAATCTAATGGTTTAGCAAGGGGTAGGGAAAGGTAAGACCTGCCAGCACCATGTTTGACATGCTCAGGACTGCTGGAGCTTTTCATTAGTCACTGGACATAACCACTGAGAACCCTTCAGTGCTTTATTCTTTTAATGGAACTCACTTAACAATACATCCTGCTTAATAACTAGGAAGACACCAACCAAGCTAGGCTCTTTGGTAAGGTGTCATCAGTTTGCCCTTTAAATGGCTCATCTGCTGTGTCACCAAGAAAATCATGCTTTCTTCAGTTTTGTTGTCATTATTACAAAGAATGATGTATTATGTGACTCTTTCACTTAGGACCTATAACCAATACCAATGGCCAGTGAACAAAACAACACAAAATTTAAAAAGGAATATTTTTTGAAGTTTTCTCTTTTATCCTGCATTAAACCAGCTGGCCTGTCTATTTTTCACAGGCAACCAGAAAGGATGAAACGTCCACTTCACTCCTTAGCTCTGCTGTGTTGTTTTAACATTTGTAGAAGAATAGATTTCCTTTATCTTTCTCTCTTCCTAAGCACATCTCTTCATTCCCATGGGAGGAAAAAAAAGAACCTTTGTTAATTACAAAGTGACTAGCTTTGTCAGACTGTGAAAGCAGTTACATCATAATGGATATGAACCTCTTTGAAAGCAGTTATGTCACAATGAGAAAAATAATGAATTTTTCTTTAAAACAAAAATGAAAACAAAACAAACAAACAAAAAACTTATGAAAATTTTCAAAAGCAACTTGGATAGAATCCTAAAATAGCCTCCTGTATGTGGGCTCAGCTCATGTGTGACTCAAAGAAGAAACCAGAAAGCTGCTTTCAATAAAACACTCAAGGGTTAATTTCACTATAGTTGCTCAGAATTTTATGAAGTCTCCAATTGTAAGGAGGTGGGCTACAGTTGAATGCAAAAGAACAGAATTGGTAGAATGAACTGAATTTGAGGATTAGAAATTGAGACTATGAGAAACACATTCATAATGGTGAAGTAGAGGCTTATCCAGGTTTGTTTCATCAGAGTCTGTTCCCTTAAGAAACTTGCATTCAACACAGAAAGATTGCTTTCACTCTATCTTAAGACTGTTGCTTCCAATAGAAGCCTGTGGACATTGAAGCAAAAAATTTTCTCAAGTCTCTAATTAGCTGGTCAAGGAGAATTATAACATCTGTTCTGAATTCTTTGCAAACACCTGAAATATAGAAGGCACAGAGTAATGAGAAATGATGGCCAATGAGTTATAGCATCTTTGCCCATCAATACAAAGAGAATCATAACCCATGTGCAGCCAGCTGAAGTAACACAAGAACAAAGAGAAGCTATATGGATGGATGGAGTGTTAAGAAAATTAAAGCAATAAATACATGACAAGATGAAATCAAGTGTGTATGATAGAATCCCATTTACTCATACACACGCTATTTTATATAAATATATATGAATGTATTTGGGTATATTCAATTGTGTACATATATATTTAAATAGTAATTCCATAATATAATTCATGAAAATTCTCATGCACTCAATGATATAAACACAAATATTTGTATTGACAAGTTAATATCATACATATACAAGCAAGTTTTGTGTATAATGTAGATCACAATTTGTTGTTTAGAAGAAACAGGAGTGGGAAAGAGTCTGAAGAGAGACTTGCCTTTGAGACAGTGTTGAGACAGGATGCAGTAGTAAAGACAGATTCTTTTTCCACCTTATAGACTTGTGGGTTGTTTCATTTTTAGCTCAAATATGGATTTTGTTGGCAGTAAAGCCTCCTCCCAAGGTTTAAAAACACAAACAGTAGCTATTGCTCATGTGCTGTTTATAAAACAGAAAATTCCCAGCTGGAATGAACAAGCCCCTAAGTCTGAGTCACTTTGGGTCACTTCCTTAAGAGTTACAGGAGTGGCATTTGTTAATCCCCAGGGATGCTCTCTGTTCCTGGAACACAATGCTGTACACCCTCTTGATCTGAGGTATCTGTCAAGTAACTATGTATTTTGCATGTGTAGTATTTGCTTATGTGTGGGTATGCATATGTGCAGGTGCACATGCGTGTGTGTCCATGTCTGTATGTATAGGTCAGGGCTTGATCTGAGGCATCTTCCTGATCACTCTCTACTGTATCTATGTGGGAAGGTTCTCTCAAGGAAACTGGAGCTTACCAATTCAGGCTAGTCCAGTTAGCTGGTTTACAGCAGATTTGCAACATTAAGATTATGAGATGACACCTCCTCAGGCTTTTCATGTGAGTACATGGGATCTGAACTTTGGTTTTCAAGTTCTTGCAACAAGTCCTTTATCCACTGAGACACCACCCCAGCTCCAATTAGGATTTTGAATATGTATTATACATTTAAGCTGTGTAATTTCCTTGAGAAGTAACCTACTTGCCCAAGTATCCACCTCAAATATATCTAAGCATGCTGAGTTTAAAAAAATAACATTTAAATTCTTACTTTGTGGTAAAACACATAATATGCCAACCAACAGTCTGCATTCTTTGAGTGAAGTAAGATCTCTATGGGGTTTTGTTTTCCTTGTCTTTTCACAAAGCCAGATAATTGTCTTTTCAATTTTCATGTGTGTGGGTTAGAAAAATATAAACCCATTCAAACCTGTTAAATTTGAAATTAAATATTAATGATTCAACCTCAGCAATGGCAAACTGGGGTGGAAGCATCCTTCATGATAGTGGATTAGACTACCATAGCCTAACTAAATTGTAAATCTTAATCTCCCATTCCCAAGGCCACAACTGACACAGAACGTTTGCAGATCTCCCAGTAATTGCAGCTAAATTCCTGAATCATAATTTTTCTCAGCTTAAGAATCAAAACTTTTTAAATGCCAAACTTAGCCTAGTATATGATAAGTATTCAACCATCGAATGATAACTAGACGTTTCTTAACTATGTTTTTAAATTGCACTTAGGCCTTTTAGTTATGACTGTGAGGTGTGATTTATCAAAAGCACAATGAAAGGTTATCAAACTCTCATTTGGGTTAAAGAAAGAGGAACATTACCCCCAAGAGATAAATCTTTCAGTAAACTTTGCAGAGACCTTAAGCAGACTCTACCCCATTTATCACTCCCAGTTTACAGAATGCACCAGCTGCCTGGGTTTAGAAAGAAGCATAGGGAACGCAGCTAAAATTGAGGTTGATGACTCATAGAGTGGTTGAAACTTCTGTTCCACCTTTATATATTCACTCACCTTAGAAACTGCTTTTAAAACTACCCATGTTTGGGGCTAAAATTTGATGCTGTATTGAACTATTGAATAAATAAGTAATATGATGTTTTTAACTTCAGGACTACTTCTCTATCACAAGACAAAAGCAAATTTCTTATATTGTCTTAAAAAGTACATCTTGTCTGATGTCAGCATATTCTTCCTTTTTACTCCCACTGTATGCAGAAGCAAAATTTTACATTTGCTTATAACCAAAAGGCTGAGAAGCAATGAGCTATTTTTATTGTTTAATTAGTTTTGCTTTTTTTCAGACATCATTTCACTGTGTTGATAGAGCTAGCCTGAAAATCACTATGTAGTCCAGGCTTGCCTTAAATTTATGGTGATCATCTTTTGTCTGTTTCATGAGTGCTGGGATTAAAAGCCTAAACTGTCATACCTGACCAAACCTTAGGCCACCACCACCATCACTCAAAGCTGTATTCTTTGGATTAATCATTGGTCCTGTGTTACATTATTTCACCTAGCATTGTGGTACATGTGTGCCTACAATCACAGTATTCAGGAGATAGAGACGGGAAAACCAACAGTTCAAGGTTATATTCTGCTATGTACCAAACTCAAAGTCAGCCTAAGCTACATGAAATCTTGTTTCATAGAAAGAAACAAATCTAGCAAAGTGGTGTGGTAAGAGATGTTTGCTGTGCAAATATGGGGACCTGAGTCCAGATCCCCAGAAACCATGAGGTGGGCATGACACCGTGTGGTCGTGCAGATGCTGGACTTGGGGTAAGAGCAGAGACAGAAGAATCCCTGAAGCTCATTGGCCAACCAGTCTATCTATATCAATAAACTTCAAGTTGAGTAATAGAGCTTGTCTCAAAAATAAAAGTGGAAAGATATCCAACTTTCAGCCTCCATACACACGTGCACTTGCAACCAACCACATGCAGACAGGCACATTCATATACCACACAAATACAATACAGCACAAACATTTTTAATTGAAATTATTCTGTTTTCTATATCTCCTGGGGTCCATAATCATTTCCCCCTTTAGAATATAAGGTTATTGAGAGCAGGGACTTCATCCTGTCTAATTCACGGTTACATTCTGAGCTCCTAACTGAATGCATGTGTGTTAACAGATATCTATTCCTGCGACCAAATACCTGATGTAAACAACTTCTTAGGAATAAAATTTTAAGTGACTCATAGTTCCAGAGGTTTCTATTCATGTTGCACGGCTCTATGGCCTTACACACAAGATGTCACAGTGTATTGTAGTGGGGCATGTGGCAGAGAAAAGTCATACTTCATGTTGGCCAGGAATCAAAGAGAAAGAGAAACAGACCTATGGCGGCTATAATATTCCCTGTCAGAGCATGCTCCCATTGACCTGGCTTCCATCCATTGGACTCTATCACTTAGAGGTCCCACTTCCTCCTAGTTGTGGTGGTATTGTGTTCCCCAAAATATTGTGTACCTTAATAAACTTATCTGGGGTCAGAGACAGAACAGCCACAATATTAAACATGAGGTTAGGCAGTGGTAGCATACGCCTATAATCCTAGCATTCCAGAGACAGAAATCCCTCTGGATCTCTGTGAGTTCAAGGCCACATTGGAAACGGCCAGGCGTGGTGACACATGCCTTTAATCCCAGGGAGTGGTGGTAGAGAGCAGAAAGGTATATAAGGCGTGAAGAAACTCGAGGCATTTGGCCTGGTTAGGCTTTTGGCCTGGAGAAGCATTTGGGCTGGTTAATCATTCAGGCTTCTAGCAGCAGTTCAGCTGAGAGTCATTCCGATATGAGGACAAAGAGGCTTCCAGTCTGAGGAAACAGGACCAGCTGAGAAGTTGGCCAGGTGAGATTAGTTGTGGCTCGTTCTGTCTCTCTGATCTTCCAGTGTTCACCCCAATACCTGGTTGAGGTTTGATTTTATTAATAAGACTTTTAAGATTCATGCTACACCTAGTAATGTCACACCCTGGCCAGGGCTTTAACATATGGGCTATTGAAGTCTAAGAACATGGTGTATTTGGCCTGTGTAGAACATTTAAGATTCAAACCATAAGCCCGGTGTATAGCATACATTCAACATAGATTTTTCAATAAATGAATGAATGCTTAGACGGATGAGTGGGTAAAATGCTTTAACTGCAATAGTTTCAAATACTGATTTATTGTTTTTATGTGGTTTTTATAGCCAAGACAATAAATCATTCAAATCTGAGGATGTTTTTATGGATTTTTATTTCAAGGGCCATAAAATAAAAAATTAAGTACATATTGGATATTAAATTAGAAGTAGCACTCATTTTATTATTTTTACATGCTGAATTTATTTATTGAAGTTTCAAATAATTTCTGTAACTTTGGATTTTATTCTTTCCATTATCATTCAGAAACCTTAATCAGTATGAATATATTCAGTAGTAATTGCATTAGATGCTAAAGTCCAGGATGGAAAAAAGTCTATGAGTATACATCTAAGAGTTTCACTGAAGGACGGGGTAAAATACATGCAAAAAAATTGCAAATGACTGAGATGTAATGTTCAGACAATGGCAGATAAAGTATGTTATTGGACATATAAGATAGAAAATCACGAGTCCTTTGGTGGACCATTCTAGATTTTCCTGGGTCTTCCTATGAAAGCTATGATCAACAGTGCCAACATCACTATAGCCAGTCTTTTATATCATTTCTGTGGAGAGTGAAATGGATGCTGCATGTGTGTGACATGGGTGATAATGGCTGCTTTCAAAAGAAGCAAGTGGGAGCTAAGAGGGAAGGTCTATTCTACAGTAGTAATTTGACACTGAAAAGATGGGATATTTATTTATGCTGGAGATAATGCAGGAGCTGTAATAAACAATAAAGATGAAATGTTATGACATCACACAAGTAGTAGTAAAGGAGTGTGTAGACTGGCAGCCTTTGCAGCCCAGGATTGCATTGAATACAGGAAACACTGCATGAGTCCACAGTGCACTTATAAAACACGACACACCTATAAATACTTATAAAGAGTGCTGTTAATAGTGTGGCTACTTTCCTTTCTGAATATTCAGTTCTTTATTATTACTTAATTTATTTATTTTACATCCCAATCACAGCTTCCTGTCCCTCCTCTCTTTCCATTCCCTCCACCCACCTCCCCTTTGCCATGCCCCAATCTAATTCCTTCTCTGTTTTCTGTTCAGGAGGGACAGACCTCTCATGGTCATCAACAAAACATGGAATATCAAGTTACAGTCAGACGAAGCACCTCCCCTTGATTCCATTTGGACAAGGCAAGCCAGTATGAAGAAAGAGCCAGCCAAAGCATTAGGGACAGCTACTGCTCCCATTTCTAGGAGTCCCACAAGTAGACTGAGCTATACAACTGTCACATATATGTAGAGGGCCTAGGTCAGTCCTATGCGGGCTCCCTGGCTGTTGGTTCAAACTCTGCGAGTTCCTATGAACCAAGTTAGTTGTTTCTGTGGGTTTTTTTTATGTCCTTGACCCCTCTGGCTCATACAGTCCTTCCTACCTTACTTCAACAGGGAAAAAAAAAAAAAAGAGTGGGGAAGATTTCATGTCCTGGACTGATTTCCATGTTCATTAGTTAACAAGTGAGTTCCAGAGACTATAAAAGGAAAAAAGCTAGAGATATTTCTGCAAGAGGGGTTTTTAATTCCTTTTAATCTGGTTAATTTATATAATCAAATTTAATGTCAAAAGAAATTTAAAGTGACAACATAGAAATTAAAGTGGCTTACCAAAAAAAAAACCCTGTTATACAAGGAAAAATTATAATAAATATATGATTTTCTCTTCCATGTACATATTTTTAAGTAATAGCTTTATTGCATACAAGGCTTAAGAAATTGCATAAAATTAAAACAAAATGACTAAAGTCAGTACAGGTTATAAATTCAATAACTTAATTTTCTCCTTGTTATTTATTCAATACTGGATTAATGTTTTGCTAATGTCTGTAACCCCTTTAATTGTCACTCTCTTTTTAAATATATTGAGAACATGTCATGCTTTGAAGCCCTCTCTGGCCCAGTACTTGATGTGTAAATAAACTAAGAATCAAAATTGCAGCAATCCCCCTTCCCTTATCTCCTAAATGCTGGGATTGCAGGCATGCTCCTCACACCCAGCCTTTGTTTTTCGATACACTGGTTCTCTGTGTAGCTTTGAGTCTCAGAGGAGCCCTTGGACTTTTTTTTTTTTTTCCTGAGACAGGGTTTCTCTCCTGGAACTCACTCTGGAGCCCAGGCTGGCCTTGAATTCACAGATATCTGCCTGCCTCTGCCTCCCGAGTGCTGGGATTAAAGGCGTGTGCCACCACCGCCCGGCTTCACATCCAGGCTTTGAACTGAATTTTGTGAGCTGAATTTTCTTATTCTCCACCTCTATCACTATTAGTAACTTGAGGAGATAAATTAACTATTTGTGAAGACTTGAGGCTTCTAGGCACAGCTGGATACAAATGTGTATTTGAAATTGACATGGAAAGAGTCTTTAATGGCATGATAGTTTCAGCAGTATTAAACAACGTAATTAAATTTTGATTTGAATGTTAACACAAAAATACGCCAAAGGCAAAAGGAGAAAGGATTTATAAACCTAGGATGATCTTGCTCTAGAGATCTGCTCACAAACTAAGGAAGAGTGATGGCAATACTGAAACACCCCCAGTTGTTACTTGATTTCACCTCAGATTGTACTCAGACATTTGATCTGTTTCAATAACTAACACTATGTCTGTCATGCATAATCACATGTATAGTTAAAATTAGAGAGCACGGGGCACGGGGCCAGGGAGACGGCTCACCGGGTAAAAGGATTAGCCCCCCCAAGCCTGCTGATGCGAGTTCCACCCTCAGGACCCCCACAGCGGAAGAGAGGAACCAACTTCTGACCTGCACATTCACACTTTAGCATACACGCGCCTAAACACACACACACACACACACACACACACACACGCACGCACACACACACATGCATGCACGCACGCACGCACACACATGCACACATACACACCTGACATTTACAAGTATTTCTAAATATCACCAAATTTTAAAAATAAACACAGAAAAATCAATATAATTAAAAAGCATGTAAGACAATATACTTTCCCAATTTTCCTCTTGGTGCACCCTGAAAAGTGACCAATAGGATCATTTTCACATGCCCAATTTACCAGTCTTTGTGTACACAGACACGAGATATGTGTTGGGTGTCTGGGTGTGTATGATCTCAAAGATCATGCCACGTATTTCATTCTGAAACACACCTTTTGCACCAAATAGTGCTTCATTAAAAACCTTTTTGTCACATTTGATGTTAGTGGGTTGAACACAGACTTAGAAGGGTCACAAATATTCAACCTTTGTGACTTGGATTTAAAAAAAATCCAAGCATGCATTGTGGTTTGATCTATTTACTTTCCTCTTTTCAATTCTCAGATGTTATCTTATATTCTGGATCATCTGACTGGAACACAACATTAAAGTTAGTTGATGAGAGGAATTTGGTTAAAGTATCTTAATCCTAAAGGGCTAATAAGATTGAAAATGGCTACCCTTTCTCTAGTGGGCAGTCTTGCATTTACAAAGTGGGGTACAGCCTGCTTAGCTTTACTATAAGTAAGAAGTGAGAAACATCTATTAAATATTTTTCTGTTATGTCTATTTGAGCAAAGGACAGACAAGTTATTGCCATATAATAAACATAACTGTGCCAAAGAATCCTGTGAATTAATCTTGCTTATTGGACTGTGGCTACTGAAGAGCAATGACTATCAAATCCTCTCATGGAAAGCCATCAATATTTGTGCAGTGATTCAGCTGTTGTCTCTTCTGTCAGATATCATTCATGGATCATGTCATTTTCCCCTTATTTCTAATCAGAGCTCACAGTCCTCTCAAGATAGCCCTCTGAATAGCTGGAGTCACTCAGCTGGAGTCGCACAGGAGATGGAATCCATTTTCCACACCCGGATCATTTGGTATCTTCTAAAGTGGCCAACATTTCCTTCCAACATTGTGTACACTCGTCCCTGGTTTAATGAGTTGCACTGAAGTGAAACAAAGAAAACTCAATACAATTACAGAAACTTTAGAACATCAAAAAAGAAGATACTCAAACATGTTTTTCTCAAGTCCAATAATAAGAAGCCTATGTGGTTTGAATATAAATCCATAATTTGTAACTACATGCTTATATTCTGTTGCAAAGATCGAGTTTGCCTCTCAAATCAGGGCAAAGAGATCAAGCTTGCCTATGCAAAGGTTGTTACCTAGGGCAGATTCACAATTCTAGAAGAATAGAAAAGAGTATTAGTCACACTGCTCCATCAGTATTTAATTTAATGTTCTTTTCAAGACCTAAAAGAGACCGGACTTTACACAAATTGAAACTTAAAGAAGCATGGAAGAGCAACAACTTCATTTCCTTTCTTCAAGAAAGAGTCTGGCTTTTTTTCTTTATGGCTGCCAGCACTACTGACTTTTGTAAGGTATCCTTCCTGTGTGTGTGTGTGTGTGTGTGTGTGTGTGTGTGTGTGTGTGTGTGTGTGTGTGTGTGTGTTTGTCTGCATGCACTCATGGGTGCACATGTGTGTGCATTTTTGCATGTATGTTTCAGGATTTTGAAAATAAAAAGTTATCAGTGCTGTAAGGTTAACAAGAGTAGCCCTTTGTAGAAATACCTACATGAAATTTGTTTTGTACCTGCTTGATTTAGAATAACGCTGTGTAGCATGAATCTTAAAAGTTCTTATTAATAAAAACAAATCCAGAACCAGGTATTGGGGTGAATGCTGGAAGATCAGAGAAGCAGAACAAGCCACAGCCACCTCACCTTGCCAGTTCCTCAGATGATCCTGTTTCCTCAGACTGGAAGCCTCTAAGTCCTCATCCAGAATGAATCTCAGCTGAACAGTTGCTCAAAAGCCTAAAAGCTTAACCAGCCTAGTTCCTGGTTTTCACACCTTATATACCTTTCTGCTTTCTGCCATTACTTCCTGAGATTAAAGGTGTGAGTCACCATGCCTGGCTGTTTCCAGTGTGACTTTGAACTCACAGAGATCCAGATGGATTTCTACCTCTGGAATGCTAGGATTAAAGGCGTGAGTGCCACCATTTTCTGGCCTCTATGTCTGTCTAGTGACTGTTCTGTTCTCTGACCCCAGATAAATTTATTAAGGTGCACGATATATTGGGGGAACACAATATCACCACAATGCTGTTTATATGTTTCATATATGATTCTTTTTACGTATTGTGTTTAATTTAAAAGTTTATTTTATCTTAGATGTAGATTATTATAGTCTTGTTTTGATTATATGTTCTTCTTATTATATTATCGGCCTCTTTTACTCAGCATTGTGTTTGTGTCAGGTAATGAGTTGAAAACATCAGATTTTTTTTTTCTTTGTTCACAAATGGATATTTTATAAGTGATGATTTTCAGACTGTTGCAATACCACGAAGATAAAGTGAACATAAGAAAGCATTCTATTTTTTTCTTTAAGAAATTTTTTGTTCATTTTACACACCGAACACAAATCCCCCTCTCATCCCTCCTCCCGCTCCCCCAAGCCCTCCCTCTGACCCACCCACCCCCATCCCCTCCTCCAAAAGAGGAAAATCTCCCATGGGGAGTCAGCAAAGTCTGGTACATTCAGTTGAGGCAGGACCAACCCCCCTCCCTCATCAAGGCTGAGCAAGGTGTTCTATCTAGGTAATGGTCTCCAAAAAGCCAGCTCAAGCACCAGGGATAGATCCTGATCCCACTGCCATGGTCCCCTCAAACAAACCAAGCTACACAATTGTCTCCCATATGCAGAGGGCCTAGTTCGGTCCCATGCGGGTTCCACAGCTGTCGGTCTAGAGTTCACCCCAGCTTAGACTACCAGGAATAGTGGAGATAGTGCCTGAAATGGCCTACCCTGGTAATCAGATTGGTGAATACCCTAACTGTCATCATAGAGCCTTCATACAGTAACTGATGGAAGCAGATACAGAGATCCACAGCCAAACACCGGACTGATCTCTAGGAGTTCAGCTGAAGAGAGGGAAGAGGGATTATATGAGCAAGGTGGGGGCTTGGCAGTCAAGATCATGATGGGGAAATCTACAGAGACAACTGAACCAAGCTCACGGGAACTCAAGCATTCTTATAGAGTTTATATTCTGGTGGGGTAATAAAAATAGAGGAAGGGACAATGTGGTTTGAGTATATTCTCCAATGTATTATTTATTCTTTGGAAACTTGGTCTTAAGGTTGAAATTTTGAAGTGGGCTTAGTGGAAGGTTTTCCATTGGGAGTGTGACCTTAGAAGGCATTAATGTAGTGCTTATAGGGCCTTCTTATAAGAAACTCTTTGGTTTCTTATATTATCATGGGATCATTCCCTTTGGTATATCATATTGTGTGGGTCTCTCTTTTCCTCGTAGGTCATTGGCCACTGGTTCATTAGAGCAAAGGGAGCAGAAGTTGTGAGCAGGGTTCAGACAGCTGTGAGCATGGTGGAAAGTACTTCCCAGAGTCAGCTTTAGAGAGAGAGCTCAGTTTATTGAAGCAATGGGGCTAGCTCATATAGCTTGAGTCAGGGAGAGGGGGGGCAAATGAACAAGGGAGGGAATACACCTAATTTGCATACACAGACCCAATTAAGGACAGACAAATATTAACAACACACCAATTCAAATACCAGACAGCGCTTGCAGGAATAAAGACAGAAACTTTGGTGCAGAGTAATACAGCCTTTGCAGGGAGCTCTGTGCAGAGTCATCTTCCAAATAAGGTCCTGCATCTGAGCTTAGAGACACACTCCAAATAAGGCTAGGCAGAAAAGGAGAGTCTTGCTGAAAAAGGGAGTCCTCCATTTTGTGCCAAGCTCACAGAGCTATGCAGACATGGTGAACTACACCTTAAATGTAGGGTTCTTCAACAGTATTGTTGCCTCAATTCTATCTGGAGTATTCACTGTATTCAAACTAACACCTTGAATCTCAAGAAATGTCGCATGCATAAGACTCGTTTTATAACTAATCCAGATTTGTGTATTTTGTTACAATAAAGGAAAGTGAACTAATAAAATACACAAGAGATGAAAGTGATTTTATAGGTAATGAGCAGGTTAACAAAAAGGTAGGCAGTTGAGATAGTTGAGATGGAAAGTAGATGAGCCAGTGTGTGTCCAGGAAAAGCCTCTATAGCAGGAAAGGATTGGTCTGGATGCTGAAGCACAAGTGATGGTGTGTGTTTAGAAGAGTATTGGGGGAGCAGCCTGCAATCATGACAGCAGTGTTAGGAACTGAATTTGAGACTGTGAGCAACAGAACACAGACCAGTGTGATGAATTCTGAATAAAGGCTAATGATAAGGGGTCCAAGTTAAAGGAAGGATGTAAACAGTGGCAAAATAACTTGAGGCTAGGCAAACTGTGAGTAAATGTTTCAATTTCAGTCCTTGCATTTTATGTATGAAAGCTGTTTGAAGGGAAGTTGACTGATGTGACTTTCATTTGAAGTGTTTCCTTCAAAGATCAAGGACATAAATGAGGATTAAATAGGAAGTTACTCCATTGAGACCTAAGATGAAGCACTGAACCAGGGTCACAGAAACAGGTGTCAAAAAAATCATTGAGATTTAACTTTAGAGACAGAGCTACTATCATTTGGATGTGCTAGAAATAAAGACAAATTAAGACAACAATATTGTAATATAAGTGAAAGAAATCAAAAATGATGCAGATATCGGCTTAAACATTTGTAGAAATGGGTATTACCTTCTGCTGACATGGGAAACACACTCAAGAAGTAGACTCTGAAGCTAAACAGTGTGCTTTTAGATGTATGAATTCTGATATGCTCAGCATGCCGTGGTGCACGTGAGGCTGGAGTCAAAGAGAAGCATCTAAGATACACTCATAATCAAGAGCATCAAGTAAACATAAGAATGAGGACCTCAGAGGTAGACTCACTAACAAACAGGAGTGCAGGTTATTAAAGCCACATAAAACTGATGTTGGATGACATCATTTATCAAGCAGAAGAGGACAAAGGACCAGTTCCTAGAGTGCTACAGTTAAGTGTGATGGGTCTCTACCTGCCCTGAGAGAATGATGCCTATCACACGCAGGTGAGGCATAGCATAAGTATAGGTTTGAAGGCGTCACTGGATCTTTAGCCATCTTTTTTGTGACCTTCAAGAAAAGAGTACCTGTAGCTAGAGTTTTCCTGCCTGGCCCACTGTCAGGATAAATCTCTTTCACCTGCCAGTCCCACAGCCGCTCAGACCCAACCAAGTAAACACAGAGGTTTATATTGCTTACAAACTGCATGGCCATGGCAGGCTTCTTGCTAACTGTCTTTATATCTTAAATTAATCCATTTCTATAAATCTATACCTTGCCACATGGCTCGTGGCTTACTGGCATCTTTACATGCTGCTTGTCCTGGCGGCGGATGGCTGGCAGTGACTCCTTCTGCCTTCCTGTTCTTTCTTTTGTCTGTTAGTCCCGCCTATACTTCCTGCCTAGCCACTGGCCAATCAGTGTTTTATTAGCAACACATTTGCCATACAGAACATCCCACAGCAAGTACCAGACTTAGCTGTTAAGAACATTGGCAGGTTACTCTTCCAAACAACCCAGGTCCAATTTCCAACACCACATGACAGGTCACAAACCATTTGTTGCATTGCATATAAATAAATCACCCATACACACAAAAATAAGAGTAAATAAATCATTTTTAAGTACCCTTAAAGTGGTCAAGGGGGGGTCCTAAATTTGTAGTTCTTAAGTTGTTATTTTAAGGATTTTTGTTACATAATGGCACATGTTGTTATTTTATAACTTGAGATAGATTTGGGCAAATCCATGGTTTGCTGACCCCTACTGCTACATGACAAGATGTGGTTCTATAGAAAAATTGAGGAGAAGAATCACCATCTTTCTTGTGAGTCACTTTGGGTCACTACAATTAGTGCTGTATTGAGACTATTGACTTACCAGGAGCAAAGGTTTATTTTAACTTATAGCTTTTAGGATTTTTTTTAACTGTTATTGATAGACCTTCATTGTTGTTTTGGAACCTTTCACAAGGTGATGATTATAGAGTTAAAAACTGCTCACCTCATATCTGGTATGTGAAAGAGATGATAAAGATGATTCCAGGATCTTATTGTTTCCTTCAGGGGCATGGCTACAATAACTGAAGCTTACCTATTAGACTTTACCCTTAAAATTTCCAAAAGTGCCCAATTAAGTGTCACTGCAAGTAACAAGGCTTCAACATATGGGCTTTGGTAGGACATTGAAGATCTACAAATAGAAAAACCTTCATGGAAATGGTAACAAAATATTCAGGGGAAAGGGGGAATTGTCCTCAGACAGTCACTCCTGACATGTTAAATGAATGGAAAAGGGTGAGTGTATGACACAGATCTCAGTTACTTGGCAGATTGGGTTGGGGAAGGATGTGAATGTATTCTTCTGAGCTTTTTCCTCTTTAGAGAGAAGTTAAACAAATGATTCTAGCTAAAAAAAATGAGTGGGTAGAAGATAGTGAAAGATGAAGAAGACAGAAGGGTTTACAGTGGGATTAATATTGAAGTGGGCAGTGAACTGATTAGGACAGTGTAAAACTTCAAGGTGAGTACTAAAAGCCAAATTGAGATTTTTTTAAATGAATTTAAGGCGAGACATGTTGGCCTTGTTACTCCACCACTACCACCACAGTGATTTGAAGCACAGACTTTAAATAACACAATCTTGGATTTGCCAAGAACAATGATGAAAGGCAAAGCCTAAGGGACTGGAGAATACTTTTAAGAAACTGATCATGGTGATTGGTCATGTGTTAGAACAGAAATCAGACTACTTGGTGGCTCATGCCTGTAATCCCAGTACTTGTGAGGCTGAGATAGGAAGATTACTATGAGTTCCAGGCCAACCTGAACTGCAGAGAGATATCCTGTGCCAACAAACAAATAAACAAAAGGTATCAGAAGAGAGGGGGTGAGAATGTGATAAGGCTAGTGGATGAAAAGTCAAAAGGTGCAAGAATGCCTAATTGGAAGTCACTGGAGGTGGAGAATATATGAAGCAAGGATTCCATAGTGATGAAATTGAAAGACAAGAGATAGTTTGTTGGGAGAGGAATGGCTGAAATACAGATTAAAGAGCTTTGAAGTGTGTTTATTGTTAAAGACAATAGGAGTGGATAGTGAAGTGTGCGGCACAGAATTTCTGGGTCTAAAGAGGTTAGGGAGCAGATAGAGGCTTTGCAGAGACTAAGGCATTGGAATCTTCATCTATATAAATGTCAAAGTCAGTAGTGAGTGTGATGAAAGGGAACGATGGGATAGGAGGGAAAGCTGTCTTCTTCAAAGATTGAAGGCAGCTAGGTCTTAAAGGATTGTTCACTCAAGCCACTTAACTTGAATGATAAATGGTAGTCACATAGAAGCTCATATCTGTCACCACCAGAATATGCTTCTTCCCAGAAAGCGATGTATAGATGACATAGCTTATAAATAGGGGGAAAGGCAGAATATATCTATATAATACCAAACACCAGAGTATTTCCATTCGGTCACCCTACTTTGGTGTCACTTCATGTACTGTGCCCAGCCATCCAGGGGCTAATCCTACTTCCTGACCACATTCTTTGTCATGCATTAGTTCTTGAACTTAGTTATTATTTTCCTGGAATTCGGACAATGCTTTGCTCTATCACCATCACAATCTGGCTTCTCCTCTCCTTCTCCCAACTCCTTGATTAATAAGGTTTCAAACGTTTTAGAACATTTTGTTGTTTTCTAAACATGTTGTAAATAAATAACTCTTACCTTTCCAAGTATACTTCATGTTCTTTAGGGTCAATAATACTGTTATTTTACTTCTGTGACCAACTCAAATTGCCCAAAGATTTTAACTACGCAATCAAAAAATTCAACTTTTTGATTGATTAAGTTTGTCAGCAGGCCATGGGAGAGTAAAAAATTTTCAATTATCCCCTGAAGTCTCTAAACCATAACTGACGTCTAAAAATCTATTATGTCAATAAATAATAAATTTCAGAGCTGGCATAAAACACAGGCAATATTAAGAAGCTTTCATAGCAGGCATTTGGTATTTGGTAAAAATGATCTTAATCATGAGTCTTTGAATTCATATAGGATGCACTATTACACTTTTAGGGAAATGTTCATCCTGTAATCTATTTTATTATTTAAGGGGAACTCTTAAATGCCAAAATCTTGTGAAGTTCAATAATTAAAGCCAAGAAAATGTTCTTTCTTGTTATTGATGCAGTTGGAATTTGAAGGCAATTTCACAAAATGGAATATTAACAATAAGAGAGGAGGAATGAAAAGACAAGAACTCATGTGGCTACTTCTAACAGGTTTTGAAATATTTGGAGTTCAGGTCGGTTTTGTCCCACTGGCCTGTATCTTTATCTTGTTTCATATTGTCACTAATAAGGGTGGATGGCTATAGATGCATCATGGGAAATTGGGGAATAAAAACAAACTTTTGTCTTTAGGTCCAGTCTAAATCAGTCCCTGTCTCATGGTGTTTTCTTCATCGAATGAGACCCTAATGATGAACTCTTAAATGGATCTACATTTCTTTCTTTCCACACAAAGTTCTCAAATTGTAGTTATGTGATTAATGGATGCTGTCATACGTTATATGGAATTATATTTCTTTTTCAGATTTTACTTTTTCCCTCCATTTAATAGTCTGATTCATTTTAATGGCTATAATGTATTCTGGCAAAATCCATTTAATTTTGCATTATCTATATTGAATGCCTCTAATAAAAGTATTAATCAAAAAAGCATGGGAGACTACCCTGAAAGTGATAAATGAGGCTTAGTGTTTGTTTTGTGAATCAGCCTCATTTTAATAATTTTGCAAATTTATATGTGTTAGATAAGAAACCTGAGACAGTCGAATGCCCTTGAATAAAACCACACCAACCCAGATGGTTCTGAGGAAGAAAAGTACTTCTTTATATTTTTGGTATATTGTCCTTTTGGTTGTGGCTATAGGAAATAGATATTGAAAATGTTAGCATAGCATTTCTTTCTAAGCAATGGATATTATTTAAACAAAAGTAGGTAAATACTAAAATACATTAATTTTTAATGGGAGAAAATAAAATTTTCCATTGGTTCACAGCTGATCTTTTACATATAATGTGGTTTTGTTCTCTTTGCTTCTGTTTATGTTGATCAAAGGATCTGAAGTTACTAATAAGGTTTTAAAATGGCAACAGCAAGTAAGTACTTATATTGCACCTCCTAATGAGCCTGTCATATTGTAAAAACTTTAAAGCTAATGAGTGTCCACACCCAAACTTTGAGTGCCCGTATTCCCATTAAGATGGATAAAGGCCAATCTGGTACTTTCTCCTAATGTCTACCGAATGCATTAGCATCCCTTAGCAATGATGTTCTAATAGTATTTGTAAGGCTATTTTGAAATATCCAGTCCTGTGGATTATAGTCAGCACAATGATGATAGAAAAAAATGGTAATCATCAATTACTTTACAATTTTAAATATATTTATTTTAAAATAATTACATTTATATGTGTGTGTATCTGTGTGAGAGTGTCTGTGTGTGTATACACACACACAGGTTGTACATGTGGAGGTCAGAGGACAACATGCTGAAATCTGTTCTCTTCTTGCACAATATGGGTCCTGGGGATTGAACTTATTTATGAGGCTTGAATGCAAGGACCTTTAGCCACTAAGACATTTCAATATTTTTAATAGTTATATTCCTCAGCAGATACACTTATTGAGAATAACCTTAGAGATCAGCAATATTTCCTTAAATAAATATACAATATACATACTATGTTTGTCTGAGTGCTACAAAGGCCTTAATACACTGTCACTCCACATTGTTAATCTTGAACAATCTTCCTTTGTAATTTTTGAGTGTACTTGTTTTCACCCACCATTTTATGTTATCTCTAAAACAATTTATAATAAAACCTATTTGGATGATTAAAAGTGCTTGGTTAGCTGGTTGTGGTAGTGTGCCTGTGGTTTCCAGTGCTTTAATCCCAGCACTTGGGATCTCTGTGAGTTCAAGGTCAGCCTGGTCTACATAGTTTGTTCCTGATGTACATAGTGAGATCCAGGATACCCTGACAAAAAAAGGGGGGGGGGGGGCTAGCTGTTCAGAAGGCTTCACTTCTCCTACCCATCAGTAACACACACTGTGCAAAGAAACCAAGTTTTGTAACAAAGGAAAAGTCTTCACAAAATAGGAAGGAATCTCAAATGTGAATGAGCATGGTATTTCTAGATTTGCCTGGATTCACTTCCTCAATGGCTTTAGAGAGTTCTAATTACAGAAAAAATAATATTTAAAAATCTCAGCAGAGCATTTGCAGATGGTAGATATCACAAATGTATTTTTCACTTGTAGCTAAAGCACAAGGACATCTAAGTCACTGATAAATCTCTTTCAGTCCTCCCGCAACTCTCCCAGTCTCTGATGAATGCTTTTCTAGTTTCAATTCTATTAAAATACAATATAATTATGTACAGTCATGTACAGGAAAGTGCCATGGTAGCCAATGTCCATTTACATTCGCCATGGGTCAGTTAAAAATCAAACAAAAAAATCAAAAATAAGATATTTCCTCTTTCTTTTTTTTTTTTGCTTTTTTTCTTTTATTGAAAATGAATCATTTTTACATACAATATACCCTGGTTATAGTTTCCCTTCCCTCTACTCTGTTTTTCCCCATGTCCCTTTCCCTCTGTATCCACCTCCTTTCTGTCTCTCATTGGAAAAGAACAGGCTTCTAATAGATAACAACCAAACATGACAAAATAATAAAATGAAGCAAAAACTATCATACTGAAGCTGGATATGGCAACCCAAGAGGAGGAAAAGAGGCCCATGAGCAGGCACAAGAGTCAGAGATCCACTCATTCTCAGTCAGGAGTCCCATAAAAATACTAATCTATGCAAAATACCTTGTGTAGAACTAAGATACCCTGTGTTTGCTGTTTCAGTTTCTGTGAGCTTATATGAGCCTTGCTTAGTGAATTCAGAGGACCTGTTCCCTTAGTGTGCTCCATGTCCTCTGGCTCTTAAAATCTTTCCATTTCCTCTTCTTGGGATTCCCTGAGCTTCATGAGAAGAGATTTAATGGAGAACTCCTATTTAGACTATCTCTCTGCATAATGTCTGGCTGTGGGTCTCTGCATCTGTTCCCTTCTGCAGCCAGAGGAATCCTCTCTGATGATGATTATATAAGGTACTGATCTATTAGTACAGTAGAATATCATTAGAACTCACTTTATTGATACTTTTTAATTTTTTAAAGACAATTAGTGTTTAGTTTTACCCTAGGTCTTTGAACTATTTAGCCTCTGGTTCATGGTTATCCAAGCAGTGTTGGATATGGTTTCCTTCTTGGGAGTGGGCCTTAAGTCAAATCAGACATTGGTTGGATACTCACACAAGTTCTCTGCCACCATTGCCCTGGTATATTTTGCAGGCAGGACAAATCGTAGGTCAAAGGTTTTGTGTGGCTGAGTTGGTGTCCACATTTCTCTTTCAATAGCCAGCAGAGTACCTTCCCACACCAAAGATACAAGAGAATAGGTATGAAGGCTCCATGTAGTCACCAGCTCAACTTCTCCACAGTCAATGAGTTGTGTGAATGTTGTCCTCAGCAATGGTGCCCCTGCTGTCAATTTGTGGAGATGGACCCTTTTGTCTTAGCAACAGCCTGTGTTGTTTTGGGATTTCCATGGGACCAACCCCCTTGGTCAACAACTCAATTCAATGTAACCCAATCCTCCCACAGGAAACCTCACCTGGCAACAAGAGATGGCCAGTTAAGACTGCATATCCCCATTACTAGGAGTCCTCATTAGGATCACTCTCATAGATTCCAGGAAGTTTCCACATGACCCAAAATGCCCCCCCAATTTCAAGGTGTTTCCCCTCATTGTCTCCCTATATTTCACTCCCCACCTGATCCCCCACTCCAGTACCAACCTGCCCCCAGTCGACCCAGGCTGTTATTTATTGTGTTTTTGTATTGACATCTAGACCTTTGGGATTGGGTTAATTATAGGCCTAGGTACTGATTTCTGGATTTGTCTTTGTTGGATGGATATTTATTCCTTGGTTTCTGTTTTCTCTCTAGATTTTCAGAGAGTTTGATACCTGTGTGTTACATAGTAAGGAATTCTCTTTGGACCTGATAGTTGTGACCACTGGGAGTTCTTGTAAAAATGTGTTTCTGTGTATTGGGAGCTGCCAACTTAGGAATGGGGATAGGCTAGGGTCCTAAAGGGTCCAAAGGAGGGAGGAGATCAGAGAAGGATATGCTTATTTCGTCTTCTTCAAATGGGGTAGAGAGTGAAGAGGGGTCACCCCAGAGGGTCTGCTATAGTTCTGGGGATGAGCCTATAGGAAGGCTAGAGGATCTAGAGGAAGAAAAGGATAGGAGAAGATCTCCAGATAGCCTGCCTGCTTTCTTGGAAGGAGTGGTCTGTGGGTTAGCAGGGAATGCCTGCTGAATTTGTTGGCTGGGATAAAGCAACAAGTAGGGTGAGGGAGGTTAGGAGGAGAAGATCTGTGGAATCCACAGGAGATATGAGCAGAAGGAGAAGGAAGGCTACAGAATGTGTTCTGTGTCAGAGCTTGGCATGAGTTCTGGTAAACAGAGGGAGAAGATGGGACCTGTAGACAGCTTACCTGGTTTTCTGTTAGGTGCCGCTATTGGTTAACTGTGAGTGCCTGCTGTTGTTGGGGGTTGGGATAAAGAATCAAGTTAAGGGAGGGAGGTTATTAGGGGAAGATCTGAGGGACCAACAGAGGGGTAGGGAAGTCTGCCACAGGTGTTCTACTGTAGAACTAGGCATCAGACTGGAATTTGGAGGGGAGGAGAGAGTGATGAAGATATTCATTTAGCTTACCTGTCTCCCTGGTTTTGCTTAGGTAGTGTGTTCACAGTGAATGTCTGCTGATATTGGAGGCTGGAATACTGGGGTGAGTTGGGCAAATGAGGGTTGGAGGTGAAGATCTTTGTGGTCCGTGGGGATGGGGTCATAGAGGAAAGGGAGATCATAGCAGGTTTCATACTATAGAGCTGGGGATGAGACTGGGGGATTGGATCTGGGGGAAAGGAAGAAGAGACATGGATCAGCTGTCAGCCTACTTGTTGCCCTGACTGGAGGGCCCCTTGAGTTAGCAGGGGGCATTTTCTGGGATTGGTGTTTGAGCCAAAGCAATATGTGAAGGGAGGGTGGTCAGAAGAGGAATATCTGTGGCATCATAGATTGGAATAGGGTGGAGGGACAGGGAAGGCTGTCACATGTATTCTGCTGCAGAGCTGGGGATAAGACTGTGGTATTGGTTCTGGGGAAACAGATGGAAAAGAGAGGGTCTGCAGGCAGTCTACCTAGATTTCTTGCAGGTATGGCTCATAGATTGGCCTGCTGTGGCTGGGGGCTAGGATGAAGCAAGTTCTACTTCAGAAATGGGTATGAGACTGTGGTGTTAGACCTGGGAGAACAGCTGGAGAAGAGAGCTGGAAATAAAATATTATCATTGTTGTTGTTGTTTGTGGCTTTCACATTATGCATCTCAATTCCATTCATCTCCTCATCCCATTGTATCCACTCTCTGCCCTTGCACCCTCCCCTCAAAATAAAATAAAATATAATTTAAAAGAAAAGAAAAGGAAAGAAGAGAAAAGAAAAAAGAGAGAGAAAAGTAAGAAAGAAAAATCTCACTGTGGAAGCTGTAGTATGACACTGCATCACATAGTATATCCTTTAATCCATGTATCTTTACTTGCAAGTGTTCATTGCAAAGAGTCATTGTTGTGGTTCAAGACACACTCTGGTTTCTGCTACACCATAGATGCTGGAGCCTCACTGGGGCTCCTTGTAGATATCCTGTTGTTGTCCTGCAGCTTTGGATATGCAGGACCTGCCCCTTCACCATGCTCCAGCAGATCACAGATGGGGTGGATGTTGGGGTGGGCCAATTCATAGCCCTAGTTGTGAGCCGGGATAGTTGTAGAGTTTGCCAGCCCACCAGTTTTCCCCCATCCTCACCACCAGGGGGAGCTCTCTAGCGCTGTCCCCCCACCCCCACCCCCCGTTCACCCCCTATGCAGCAAGAAGTAAGGGGCACACTGATTCTCTTGCTTTCATGCCCCTGGGGTTGGCTCACCAGGGTCCAGACCACCAGGGCCAGCTCTGATGTGTTGCCCAGATGAGGTGCAGGAGCCACTCTCCTGAGAACTGGAGCTGGTGAGGAACAGGGACAGGTCTTCCACTCTTACAACCTCAGGGCCAGCTCTCCCAGCTATCAGAGGTGGTGAGTGGTTGGGGGAGCATCTCTTTCTCACTACCATATGGCAAATGAGGGGCAGGACTAGATCTCTCACACTCATGTTCCAGGAGACTGTCTCGTTCTTGATTGCTCTCATTCTTGTCAGGACTGCTCTCCTTGTCTCATGCCATCAGGGGCAGCTTCTCCACACCCTTAAAAACATGGTCAGTTCTACTGTGATGCCCAGGTGACGTATAGGACCTGCTCTCCAAGTGCTGCAGCTGGTTAGGGGCGGGTCCAGGTCTCCCAAACGTTGTAGCCAGTGAGGAGCTGGGCCAACTCCGTGCAGCCCTATTCTCTTGGCCTTTGGTGGTATCAGGAGCCATAGACATCAACACAGATCACAGCTGCAGCAGGACTATGGACCCTGGCAGCAGCCCAGTCCCAAGCATCACGATGGCCCCAGGTGGCAATTAAGCCATCCACCTCAGCCACTTTTGCCTCTTCAGATCGGCCTCTTTCCACAGGACATGAACCATTCTGTCTCTTTCTCTCCCATATCACACCATACATTTGCTTGCTCCAGGCAAGTGTGGGGGTCTCCTTGTCCTGCTCACTCAAAATAGCTGTGCTTTTTCCTGGGTGCCCAACAAAGGTCCAGAAATATAATATTTAATCATTAGAAATGCATTTTGAAGATGTTCCCACTGAGAATGGTCAAATGTGTTAGCAAAAATATTTTGGTCTTTTTTTTTTTCTAAAACAAAGACCTACTTTATTTACCTGTTTATTTATTTATTCTGTTTATATAGTGTGACTCTTTATTTATAAGTATCAATGCCTTAACTGAGATAATTTTCCTAACTTTTTTTTTCAGGATTTTACCATTTACTTAATTGGTGGCCAGTTAAAGTGCTAAATTTTTATAGAAAATTCTCTCACATACTAAAACATATGGGCTCAGTTATACACACTAGAAATGGTGAAATTCTGAAGAAAATTATTCCTTTTATACAATATTTTTCTTAAATAGTCACCTTATTATACTTTAGGGAAGTTTTTGTTCTCTTCTTATTTTTGTTTGGTTTTAATAGAAACTGGTCAAATCTTTCCTAGATCCATAAATATGTCAGTGGAAGTCATTTACGTAGATAATCTCTCATTCCCTAAGGGAAGAAAACATTAGGTCCGAGGTGTCCACATATTAAAAAATGACTTTGCTTTGATTGGCTCAGTTGACAGCCAGTTAGTTTAGTGAACTACTAAATGAACTGTTTATTTGAAGTTGTAAAGTCCTCAAAATTCAATAGCTATGTTTGCATCCCCCAAGATTATATTCCCAGTCCAACTCACCACTTATTTTTGACCTTTGGACAAACCTGTCTGTTCAACAAACTCCAATTGAAATGTCAAATACTATGTTAGACTCTAGGGACAAAAAAAAAATGTGTCAATCAAGTTTTCTATCAGTGTTAAGGGAACTAAGTTCAAGTTTGGGCAGAGTACTCAGAGTCCTCTTAGCCTGAAGCTTTCTCATTCACATTTCTGTGTCTGGCAGAGTCACACACAAAAGGTTAATGGCATGGTAGACCTTATGCCATATTTTAGGGGCAGCAGAGACTCTGGCCTTGGTGAACCATGGGATCCATCTTAAGTAACAACATTTGCTCAAATTCAGGGCATCACCTTAGAAGCATCTGCTAACAAACTGAAAGGTTTTCAGGAGAGACTAAAGTGGCAAGCCTTTCCGTAAGACCCATTTATTCCTAAATATTGGTAAGCAATTTAAAGGTTATCAAAATACAGGCTGGGGAGCTGACAAGCATGAGGATGCAAGTTCAAATCCCTCAACATCCAAGTGAAGCCCAGGGGTGGCAACTTGAGCCTGCAATCACAGCTCCTAGCATTAGTCACACTGACCCCAGGGACTGACTGGTTGATCTAGCTAAAATTGCTTGCTCCAGATTCAGAACAAATCCTGTCTTGCAACATAAGGTGGAGGGCTGGTGGGATGGCTCAGTGGATAAATACGTCTGATGTCATGCCTGAAGATTTGAGTTTGATCCCTGGAACCCACATAATACAAGGAGAGAACTGATTTTTG
Source organism: Peromyscus aztecus (assembly GCA_902168405.1). Classification (NCBI taxonomy): domain Eukaryota; kingdom Metazoa; phylum Chordata; class Mammalia; order Rodentia; family Cricetidae; genus Peromyscus; species Peromyscus aztecus. The sequence goes on along the minus strand of CABHPQ010001031.1, from coordinate 10,617 downwards.
CATATTTTCTTTGACCTCTACCTATATGCATTCCGTGATGTGGGTAAATAAAATGCACAAATAACTAACTATAAATAAATAAATATTTAAATATATACACTCAGAGAAACTATACAACTTGACATTGACTTCTGACCTCCAAACATACTGCACACGTATACACATATGATAGCTATATTTTGGGGTGAAATTATCACCTTCAGTGTTCTCCATTCTCTTAATTTCTAGGAATAATGCAACCAGATAACTGTTTCTTAATTTGTATCAGTTACATGTACACAGCTCCCAATGATGTCGTTAGAAATTATTGCCTTGTCTCTAGCTTATTTTCTGAGTCTTGCCTCTGTAGATACATTAACAGCAAATGTTTGCAAGAGTTGCAGAAAAGTTAATTCAATCTACTGGGAATTCTTGAAGTGCAAGAAGTTCATTTGCTGTTGCTTTTTGATAGATAAGTTACTTGATTTTACAACTCTTAATGGGGAGTTTCTGGCTTAGACTTCACACACACACACACACACACACACACACACACACACACACACCCCACACACAAATAGTTTAAAGTTTACTTCTTATGAATCTTAAATTGTCTAAAGAACACTCTTCATTCTTGTAAGGACTTCTGATTCAAGATTGCAGTTTTTGAGTTTATTTGAGAACTATTAAAGTACCTTAATATTATCCTTGCTGAATGAAGATCTAATAATACAAAGTTATACAACATTTCACCATCATTACATGGACATATATGAGTGACTCTAAGAGATAAAGACTTAGAGTAGATTTATTAAAACTCATTTTAATTTCAACCATTTTAATTATATAGTTCTATTGCACTGTAGATAGCAATGACCTATGTCAGGCCTGCAGCCTATTTATCATACATGTGACAAGGCAGGTTTCAAGAGAGGTACACATTCATATTCTTCTCCAATCCTAATAGCAGAGACTGAGGTTGACCATAATTAGGCTAATTGAACAGTGAGTGGGTGCTATATAATTCAATTAGAGCATAAAATAAGCAGAGATTGCCGACCGCTAGCATTTGTTTTCCACTAGAATTTGTTGATCTGGAACTTAATTATAATTCCACATTGATTATATTTTGTTTTCAGCGTGTCTGAAATTACCTTAGAAAATAAAAAGGTATTCTTCTCAGGCAAACTGGAAATCCAATGTGGAAGAAAGTTGCAATTGTTTCAGGAATAGGCACAGCAGGAGCTGAAACTCTCCTCCTTGACTATGTATGCCCATCAATTTTGTGACTGACCACACAGACTCTGAAGTCAGTGAGCCTGTAGTCAAACACCATCTGGTGATTCTGTTGTCTCCTCTAAATAACTCAACTGCCCCAAACTTCAGATCCCCAAACTTAAAATATAAAACTAGTACCTTATTCCCTAGAGGCTTATTTAGAAAATAAAAGAACACTTGCTAATCATTATACCTAGTGCACACACAAACATACCAACATATAGATAGATACTCAAAACTTTTAATCCCTCTGTCATTTACTTATCTATTATCTACTATCTGCTTATCATTTAGCTAGAGAGCTATCATCTATATCAATCTATCATGCATTTATCACTATCTGTATCATCTACATAGGTATTCATCATGTAGCTGTCACTATCATCTATTGTTATCTATATTTTCATCATCTAATATCTATTATCTATCATCTGTTTCACTAGTTGTGGATCTATCAATCACCTATTAGCATTTTGCTTCTATCATCTATACATTTATCATCTATCACTCTATATGCTTGTATTATGTATCTTTCTGCAGCATATCTATCTACCTGTCATCTATGTATCTATGTATGTATCTATGTATGTATCTATGTATCTATGTATCTATGTATCTATCTATCTATGTAGCTATCTATGTATCTATCAGTCATCTATTTATTATCCATGTACTGTACTATAGCTATCATATATCAATCATCTATCATCTATATCTATCTATCTATCTATCTATCTGTCTGTCTGTCTATCTATCTATCTACTTACCCATCTATTCACATATCCCTTAATCTTCCTCTTCAACACCTCATCATTTGTGGTCTTGGGCAAAAGAGGTATTTTTCTGAAAATTATGATTATTTGAATGTTGTCAGTACCTCAACTTCCCTGCAACTTTTGGCATTTTCTTATATTTAAAAACCTTTTTAAAAATAGTTTTTTAAAGTAGTAAAATCTTATTGTAATAAATGTAATAAAATACTTCCAAATGGGTTAGTTATAACCTTTTTTTATTCAATAATACAATTCTTAAGCCTAACAGGAACTTCCCTGATTTTAGACAATATTTAAAGAACTACTGCTTTGGGGAACTTATAATAATTAAATAATTTCCATCAATGACATTGAGAGAACACTATACAAAGATAGCATATTTGACCACGATGGTATATGCCTTTAATCTCAGAATTTAGGCAACTGCGATGGAAAGATTGTGAGTTTGAGAAAAGCATGAGTTGCATTTTCAGACTCTGATTTAAAAAAAAATCATATGTCTAGCCACCACCTGAATTGTTTCATGTCCTAAGTTCTAAAACAGAATGGATTGATTGTTGAACATATTTCAGAAACAAATGGTCCCTTTTCTGTTTAAGTTCTTCTGTGAATTGCGTGTCTGCCCTTGTGGTACTCTGTGCAGTAACATGGCCCTGGTAGGACCAAGTACCTTTCAAAATACAACAAAAGAAATCCAAGAAGAAAGAAGTTTATCCATTTTCTAAGAAACATTTTCAAATATTGAACACAATATAAGAAATGCTGGGAAAATAATATAAGAATTCAAGAAACTGCAATTGAAATTGATGGCCTTGAAGATCATGCATTTGAAGTGAGTTTTTTTTTTTAATCTGCAAAATGATGAAGTTGCATTTAGAAACTTTGATCTAACTTCTGAGAATTTTCATGTTAAGCACAAACACAATAATCTCTTTGGCATAGAAGTTATCCAGGACAAAACATCTGCTGCCAACCATGGTGAAAGCTCCTGTTGATCCCAGCACTGTGTGGGTGATTATTTACTTTATATGCTCAAGGTGGCTTAGAGTAGACTATGAAATAACCAGGCAGAGTAGCCCTCCTACACTACACACCAACATGTTTGGAAGTCATGACCAGAGAAGTCAAAATGACTCAAAAGTAGATAACATTGAGGCAGAAAGAAAAGGCTCGTCTTCTCTATAGTGTCTCTGGTAGAAAAGAGAATATTTAGAAGAAACACCAGTTTGAAGCAGGACAATGTAGAGACCTTCACAGGAAAGATAATGGGTCTGGGAGAGGTGCTGGTCATGAGACAGGTGCTAAAGTCAAGTGAGCTAAGCTGCTGTAAATGAACCATGAATCCAGGAATCTGTCCATAATTTAGACCTTTAATAGTGGTGAATAAAGCCCTATTAGTAGTAGAGGATGGAGGCAGGCAGGGAGGGAGGAGCAAGAGAGGGAGAGAGGGAGAGAGGGAGGGATGGAGGGACGGAGGGAGGGAGAAAGGGAAGGGAGGATTGAATCATATTTTCTATATCAGGACTATAAGTATGATCTTATTTAAAGAAATATTCTATATTTGGAAGAGTCATAGCAAAATTGTAGTTAGTAATGTTTGATTATTACTGATACTGTAGTTTTTTTTAATGAAAAAGCCAAAGATAACTTCTATGTATTGACCTATAGGTTGTTTACAGGCTAAGCAAATATCCACGAGCATAAATTGCAGATTTTACACATGCAAGTATATATAATAGTTTTGAAAAGATTTTTTTAACCATTCAGAGTATTTCCATTTTGCATATGCTGTTAAACTTTACCTTGCTGAGAAGACACAGCCTTGTAGTTAGAAGACTCCCAAGTCATTAGAAGGAGAACACTCTAAAACAGACCAGGCAATGCTGCAAAATGCATCACTTAGAGACAAGTCTGTTTCCATGAACTACCAACCCCTTGTCTGTCTTTTTGTAGTCCTTTCCAAGCCAGACTTAGGACTGTCTTATTCTGGGAAAAGTGTCTATTAGCATGCAGTACTGTCTTTGTTAGGGTTACTATTGCTGTGATGAAACACCACGACAGAAAGTAACTTGATTGGGGAAAGCGTTATTTGTGTTACATATCCTGAGATATGTAATAGTCCACTGAGAAAAGTCAAGGCAAGAACTCAAACCAAGTGGGAACCTAGAGGCAGGAACTGATTCAGTGATCATGTAGGAGTGCTGTTCCTGGGCTTGCTCAAACAGCCCAGGAGCACTGCACTACCCACAATGGACTGGGCCCTCCCCCATCAATCACTAAGAAAATGTTCTACAGCCTTGCCAGATCTTATGGAGGGATTTTTCTCAATTGGGGGTCATTCTTCTTAGAAACCTAGCTTGTGTCGAGTTCACATAAAACTAGGCAGCACATGGTGTTCACGAAAACACATAAAATTAGTATTATTGACTAGTGTGATCATATCTTTTTCCACAATTGGTCCCCAATATCTGGAATGTTTTTCAACTATGTGCCAACCGGTATATAAATCAATGAGGTATGAAAGTTAATAAAGTGTAATACTTGATCTTGAATAGTATTTCATATAATTAGGAGCAAAAGCTTTTTGAACCATTTTACATAATAGTCTACATTATTTTGAAGAAATAAGTTCAAAGGCATAAAAATGGGGGCTACTTTGAAACTGGTAGGAAAAGAAATGTTAAAGTAGGTAAAGTTTCAGCTGTATATTCAAGAATAACCAAAATTTTGGTAAGGCAGAACAAAGAACATATATGCAGAATATAAAAACAAACTCATAAGTAATAAAGATTTAATTTTTATCTTATGGGTGCTTTGCCTTCCTGCATGTTTGTGCACCACATGCATGCCTGAGTCTGTGGAGGCCAGAAAAGGAATCCAGATCACCTGAAACTGTCGTTACTGACAGGTCTGAGCTGTCATGTAAGTGCTGGGAATGGAACCAGGTCTTCTGGAACAGCAGCAAATGCTCTTAACCATCGAGCCTTCTCGCTAGTCCCAATAGTAAAGACTTCTCTGTATTGTCATCTTCTGCTCCATCATTCTCCCCATCATTATTGCTAAACTAACACTCACTAATTAAAAGATTATCTCAGTGCTATACAAAAAACTATCTTATTTAATTTTTCTAATAAGTCATAAAGAGTCATGTTATTAGTCCTACTTTTGATACAAGGAAATATGCTTAGAAGATTAGCTAAATTTCCAAGGCCAACATTATTATTATTATTATTATTATTATTATTATTATTATTATTTGGTTTTTTCGAGACAGGGTTTCTCTGTGTAGCTTTGCGCCTTTCCTGGAACTCACTTGGTAGTCCAGGCTGGCCTCGAACTCATAGAGATCCGCCTGGCTCTGAGTGCTGGGATTAAAGGCGTGCACCACCACCGCCCGGCTCAACATTATTTTTTAAATATTTGATGACCCTTCCAAGTCTAGTGTTGTCTCTGCTGGAACGCTATATTCAGTATCCTGGGAATACTACTGTTCTCTTAGCACGGTACTGAGTTATTTTATATTCATAGCATTCTGTGATCATTCTCCACAATGAAATGTTCACAATGTACATGTATCTTATGTCTTATATGTAAATCTCTGGTTACAAATTAGGGCTTTGCCTTAATTATGAAGAAGAAAAATTATAAAAAAGTAAATTGGAATATTATGTGAATAGATTTTAATCAATAGCCAGCTAAGCAGATTAATCTCTCTTGGAGGACTAGAAGCATAGACTGATGTGGTTTAGAATCTGGGGATGAGTGTGTGTATAGAAATGCTTGAGAAGGAAGAGGGGTAGATAGAAGCCCTATCAAAGTTCATTAGGGGTGAAAATTTAAACTTCAGGGTCTTATTTATAACAGTAAGAAAACTTGGTGAATGCAAAAGATTCATACACAAAGTAAAATATGTTAAGGGTAAGTAGACAACATCTGTTAAATGGATTCAAAGTAAAATCTTTGTGTCAAGGTTTTTAGTCATTATGGAATATCTGAGTCCACATGCTAGCTAATTGAGAATGGACTAACTTGCCTGAAAAAGAAAAGGCACAGTCTCTAGAATTGTGACCTAAGAAGTTCTGAGAACCAGTCACTGCTTATTAATTACTTTTTCACATTTCATTTCACTCCTAAAGGTATCTCCATAGAGTAATAAGGCACGTCACCTCTTTATAATTCAGTAAGACCTAAGAAACTCTCCTTAAAGCAGTAAACAGAGAAACAGGGTCTCCTAAGAAGCTGGATCAAAAAGTCTCCCTAATAAAGGGAGTGTTATACGTGAAATCTTCATGGTCAAGAGTGACAGGGTCCAGAAGCAGTTTCTACTAAAAATGGAGCTGCACTGTTGCAGAAATTATTTTTAAAAACAATAGAAATTGTACCTTGAATATGGAAGCCAATAACATGAAAATATCTTCTTACATGTCTTATCTATATTGTGATATTCTATATTGTGATATCTTTATAGCATTCATTCTACGCAAATTCTTATATAATATATAATACTTCATATTAGTCATTAATGCTTATCTATTTTAACTATTTTTAAAATCTATGGATTTTATTTCACAAAATGTGGGTGAAAGTGGCAGCTGGACTCTTTTTTCCCCCCTTTTTTTTAATTAAGAATTTTTTTCATTCATTTTACACATCAAAGATCCCCCTCTTCCCTCCTCCCACCCCCCTAGCTTCCCCCTCCCAAGCCACCCCCCATTCCCACTCAGAAGGAGGGAAGACCTCCCATGGGAAGGCACATCCAGTAGAGAGGCAAGTCCAAGCCCTTCCCCCTGCCTTAAGGCTGCACGTAGTGTAAAAACCAACATGTGGACCAATGGAATCGAATTGAAGACCCTGACATTAACCCACACACCTATGAATACCTGATTTTTGACAAAGAAGCCACAACTGTACAATGGAAAAAATTCAGCTGAACTCTTAAAGCAAAAAGCAAAATCTAAGTAAAATTTTCATCTTTTTTTCTCTAGAATATTTTGGTATAGAAAAATCCTGATAGCATAAAAGGGTATCCTTCATTTTTTGTTTATGACAAATAATATGCAAAAGTAACATTTTAAACAGTATTCAAAGACTGCCTAAGGTTTCCCAAGGCCTCTTTAAATCATTTTATAATGAAATTTTGCCTTTTGAGGTGATGATTTTGTTATCATTTCTGAGAATAAATGAATATTTAATCATTAATAATTCTATATGGTTTTGTTTATGCATGACTTAGAGTTTAAATAAATTTTTCATTATAACTCTCATTAACTTCAAGGAATCCTTTATTGTTCTCCAGATTACAATGTCACCTTTAAAATTACCTTTTTTTTTTTTTTTTTTTTAGTGTGGCTATGGATGGGAGATTACATAAAGATACAATCGACTACTAAATGAGGAGGATCTTTCAGTGGAGATTCAGTCTACATAATCATTTAGAGAGCAAGCATCATTTCTTCTAGCAAAGCTCTTTTCTCAACTTCACAGTTACATCTTGAATAGGCAGAGAAATACAGCCTCTTGATTTTGTGTTCTGTTTATCTCAGGCAATTCTGAGATGACTGCCCAGAGTGTTAAGTGCTAAGTTCATATATTATTTCTGATTATTTTATTCATTTATTAAGCTCTGAACCAAGTTATTTTAGCTGTTCCTCTAAAAGATATAATTTTCTTTTTTAAAGATTTTAAAATTATCTGTGTTTGGGTATGCATTCACATATCTTTTTATCTGTGTGCATTAATGTCTATGTCTGTGTGAATCCATGTGTACATATGAATGCTTAGAGAGACCACAGGGCAGTAGAATGACAGTTGTTTGCAACTTGACTGACATGGGTGCTGGAATCTGAATCCCATCTTCATGACTGAGCAGCAAGCACTCGTAACTACTGAGCCAACTCTCTAGTCCTGATGCATCTCATATTTCACTTGTGGCATTCATTGTCACCACTGCAATTTCACAATTTAAGAAATCTAGAATTAGCAATTAGGATTCTATTCATCATATAGATTATAACCTGCTTTGGAGATCTTAATTTTCTTGGTAGCAAATATATATCTTTTACAAGTCATAAATTGCTAATGTCTAAAAATGTTTGTTGCTGTAGAAGTTTTTTTTTTTCTTGCTCATTTTGAAATATAAGCTACATGCAGAGAGGATATTGTTGTCCTGGGCAGTTAGCAGAGTGAAAATTGTTCTTGAATCTGCCTCTTGCCCGAGAAAGAGTAATATATGCAGGCTGTGGATAAACACATTCTCACTGTGAGCTCTTGATTTTGAATCTGACACCAGCGTGCATTCTTGGACCTGATCGCAAGGGCAGCAATGAAGATTGTAATAAAGGAAGAACTGGCTTTTCACCCTTTATGAACTGTACAGCAAACAATTATCCTATAGTTTTTAAAAGAAGGCTCTCTTTTGTGTTTTCCTATTCTTTCAAAGACACATGGTTCACTTTCTCTTTCCTCACCAGCACATGCCATGTAAGCCTTAAAGTGAGTGTCATGGCTACAAAGGCCACCCTCTGTGTCTAATACATTTTCATTCCAGGGATACCTTCATCTCTTCCTTGTCTCTCTTCTCCAATCACCCACAGGTAGACTGAGTTTTAAAAATGCTGTCATATTCATAACAAACGTATGCACACTGCTCTTTAAAGTACACATTTATATTTTTTCACTTCCCACCACATCCGTTTACTGCTGTTCATTTACTCATTGGGTAATTTCTTTTCTTCTGAGTGCCTATATGTTGCTTTGCATCACCCTGCCCCAGAGGCAGTAAAAATACAGTAAATGCTTAGCTGTATCATGGGGGAATTAGATAAGACATGCAAATATATAAATATTCACATTTCAAAGAAACATACCATTCACAATGAATATGTATTATACTTTAAAGCAAATATGTGGTTAGAGAGAGAGAGAGAGAAAGAGAGAGAGAGAGAGAGAGAGGGGTTGGGAACCTACATCTGTGTTCAGGAACTCAATAAAATTTCCTCTAAATGTTATCTTTTGTGCTGACAAATAATGAATAAATAATATTTATCCAGGTGAAAGTTGAGGATAGCTAGTGTAGACTCAAGGAAAAGGGGGACTATTATTATTATTATTTATGTTTGGAGAAGTCTGTGGTTTGAATAAATTAATGTATGTGGGACCTATCTAGAAGCAACAACCTAATTTGCAACCCCTGGTATATTTACATATTGACATAGTCCATTTTTATGGCTTTAATAGAATATATCCTTCATGGGATCAAGGGTTAAAAACTTGGTGCTCAGCTGGTACACTCTTTTTAGGAGATTTTAATATTTTAAGAGGTAGGGGCTGAGCTGGAATAAGTAGGACTCTAGGACTAGATCTTTTTGTTGTTGTTGTTTTTGTTTTTTCGAGACAGGGTTTCTCTGCATAGTTTTAGTGCCTGTCCTGGATCTCACTCTGTAGACCAGGCTGGCCTCGAACTCACAGAGATCTGCCTGGCTCTGCCTCCCAAGTGCTGGGATTAAAGGCATGCATCACCACTGCCTGGTGTAGGACTAGATCTTTAGTGATATTCCTTTTAAAAAAATAGTTTTGGGGTTCTTTTTCTTTATTAAGAAATTTTTTATTCATTTTACATACCAACCACAGATCCCCCTCTCATCTCTCCTCTCACTCCCCCCAAGCCTTCCTCCCCCAAGCTACTCCCCCCATCCCCTCCTCCAAAAAGGTAAAGCCACTGTGATATTCTCTCCACGGTTCTTTTTTTGTTGGTTTCCTGTTTTCCTGCTTCCTGGCAGCCATGAGGTATAAAACCACTCTGCCATATGTTCCTGTCAGTATGTTATTCTGCTCAGGAGTGTGAGGACAAGGAACAGTGGACTGAAACCCTTGAAAATGTGAAGCAAAGTGAAGCATCCTCCTGCAAGTTGTTCACATCATAGCAACACTAAAGTATCTATTTTAAATTGTTTTATGTGGAAGATGGCCACCTAGACAAACTGAAAAATGGTGAACTCACATTGGTGAGAGACCCTGTCTCACAGGAATAAAATAGAGGGTGATAAAGGAAGATGTGTGATGTCCTCCTCTGGACTCCACACATGCACCTGGACATACACATTTATTTATACATATAGGCACACACATTAAGTGTTTCTTCATATTAATAAAGATATTATGAGTGCAGTTACAATTTCACTCTATACATGCTGCTTACTCAGGTCTGAGGTCTTCATTTGCAGTAATTTATATTTTACTGTGCAAAGAATGAAGACTTCTGTGGAAAACGGAGCTCAGCCATGTGACGTTTTAGATTTATTATGGTAATATGTTAGTTTCAGCTGTGGGTTGGGACTTTACACAGCTGCCCCTTGGCTAGCCACTTAATCGAGATCTGTTTAACCTAATAAATACCTGGCAAATGCCTTCTGAATTGGTTTGAGACCTGCAGACACCCCTAGGAGGGAACAGCATGGCAACATTTAATGGTATTTTAGGAAGCTTCTCCATTCTTCTCAAAGACAATTTGCCCTTTCTCACGAAATAACAAATGCAAGTGCTCATCATCAAGTGTTGGTAAGTTAGAGTCCCTGGGCCAAATCCAACT
>CABHPQ010001030.1:37208-72422 GCA_902168405.1 Peromyscus aztecus | reverse complement strand
GAGCAGAGGGGGAAGGATGTTTTGGTGATGCGAGTTTCAGATGCATTTCTCAGGCACGGGAGCTTCCCAGTGTTCTCACTTAGGTCCTCTTAGCAGTGCTGCCCCCTCCAGAAGCAGGAGGGTGGGTTATTTTCCAAGCCTGACCACAGGGTTTGCAACACCCCATCATTTAGCTTTCCTGGAGCTTTAGGTATGGCAGAGTCAGGAATTCAAGGATGAGACTGGGGTCGGACCTTAAGAAGGCTGCCATTTTGGTCCACCACAGCGTCATGAATCACCAGAGTCTTCCCTGTAACCCTGAGTCTGCCAGTTATTGTCAGGCTGTTCATACAGACTGTTTGATTTTGACCTATTACCAGCCTGGCAATGGAGTAGACCCAGCTAGCATTACACCTAATCCACGTGGTAATAGATACTTTCGCTTAGGTGGGCTTAACGTCTCCAGTTATGTTTCTTTTGTTTTGGGAGGATCTTTCAGTCTAAGGAGGACTAACAAATGAAATGATGTCAACTGAGATGTAGTCTTCTTGGGGCTCCTGTCTATGTCACCAATCACACCTCTTCTTTGTCTCCTCAATATTTATTGTCATGTCATATTTATATATGAGGTGATTTAAGAATGTACAGCTAGCTGGGTGGTGGTGCACACCTTTAATCCCAGCACTCGGGAGGTAGAGCCAGGTGGATCTCTGTGAGTTCGAGGCCAGCCTGGTCTACAGAGCAAGATCGAGGACAGGCACCAAAACTACCCAGAGAAACCAGTCTCGAAAAAAAAAATGTACTGTAGCACGAATTCTTAGGAGGTCTTATTAATAAAAAAAAAAAACCTGGAGCCAGGTATTGGGGTGAATTCTGGAAGATCAGAGAAGCAGAACAAACCACAGCCACCTCACCTTGCCAATTCCTCAGCTGATCCTGTTTCCTTAAGACTGGAAACCTCTGAGTCCTCATCCAGAATGAATCTCAGCTGAACTGTTTGTTGCTCAAAAGCCTAAAAGCTTAACCAGCTCTAGTTCCTGGTCCTCACGCTTTATATACCTTTCTGCCAACACTTCCTGGGATTAAAGGCGTCAGTCATCATGCCTGGTTGTTTCTAGTGTGGCCTTGATCTCACAGAGTTCCAGACAGATCTCTGCCTTTGGAATGCTAAGATTAAAGGTGTGTGTGCCACAATTTTCTGGCCTCTATATCTAGTGGCTGTTCTGTTCTCTGACCCCAGATAAGTTTATTAGGATGCACAATGTATTGGGGGACACAATATCACCACAATGTACAGCTTGCCAGATGTGGTGGCACACATGCTGTAATCCCAGCATTCAGGATGCTGAGACAGGAGGATTGTGAGTTTGAGGCTAGCATGGGCAACATTGGGGGATCCTATCTCAAAAAGCAAGACAAAATGAAAAAAGGACATATCAATGAATTATTAGATAGAAATCACTCACAGAATCATTGTTCTCATCTTCCCAACATGGATCAGTGATGCACTAGCCTCTTTGACTTGCTGTAAGTAACTTTCTTCTTGGTCCTCCAGAGGTGACAGCTAGTCAGATCTTTATGATCATTTACTTGCATATATTAAATTTTGGCTTAATCAGGAATCTCTAAATTCTGTAATGCTTAAGAGTAGCACAACATGAAGTCACACAGTATGCTTGTTATGCTTATGGAATCCATACATACAATGGCTGCAATTCATTCATTTTCATGGCTACATTAGATTCTTTTCTGTGACTATAGTGTGCATTGTTTAACCATTATTCTATTGATGGACATTTGGGTTAGTTCCAATATGGAGCTATTGCAAACACAGCTGCTAGAACCATTATTGAGCATGACTCATGGTGTCCATGTGGAGTTCCTGAGTAATAGAGTATATGTCTGATTAGCTTTAGTAGAAGTGCCAAACTATTCTGCAGAGGGATTATATCAATTTTCACTCCCTCCAGCTCTGTATGAGGGTCCTTTTACTCCACATCTTTGCCAGTATTCATTATGATTATTTCTTTTAATTTTAGCCATCTTGGATAGTGTGCTCTACAATGTACTTCAATTTGCATTAGATTTTTTTTGTATGTCACTGATTAGTAATGAGCCTGACTCTGTTTTCATGTATTTATTAGGCAATTAGATATTCTCTTTCACAAACCATCTACTGGTGATCTCTGCACATTTTTTATTTGGTTGTCTATTATTGTATGTGAAATGTCTTTTAATATTCTAGTTACTAGGCTTCTGGCAGTGTGTGTGTGTTCTGAAATCTCTTCCATATTACATCTCTTTTCATTCTCTCCTTTTGTTTGTGTTTTGATACAAAGTCTCACTATACAGCACTGGCTGGCATGGAGTTTGCTATGTAGACCAGACTGGCCTTAAATTCTCTGAGATTCTCCTGTCTCTGTCTCTGCTTTTCTATTGCTGGGATTAAAAACCTATGCTACCACATCCAGCTAAATAGGGTTTTGTGATGAACAGAAATTGTTAATTTAATGTGGTCAAACTCATTGAAATTTTCCTTATTCCTAATGCTCTTTTTTGTATCTTATTCTAGTAAGATGTCTTTTGTATGTGGTGTTTTCCTGTCCCAGCAGCCACTTCCCAAATAACCACAAAAGAGTCTAATTATTAATTATAAATATTTGGCCAATAGCTCAGGCTTGTTACTAGCTAACTCTTACATTTAAAATTAACCCATTTCTGTTAATCTACATTCTACCATGTGGCTTTTACCTCTATCTTATTTGTATGTTGGGCTGGCAGCTCTTCTGACTCTTCCCTTCTTCCTCCCAGAATTCTCAGTTTGGTTGTCTTGCCTATACTTCCTGCCTGGCTACTGGCCAGTGAGCTTTTTATTAAACCAATTTGAGTACAAATCACAAATCTTTACAGTATATAAAAGGATTATTCCACAGCAGTCTTTTTTTTTAAATCACAAGGACATAAACTATTTTCTTCAAGGAACTATGCAATATTGTCTTTCACATATAAGACATTATCTTTTATATCTAACTGATTCTGATCTACTTATGTACAAAATCCAGTCATATCTAAAATGCCTTTCCAGTTATCTATTCAACTGATGAAGGGACACTTTTTAATCAATCAAGTGTTCTTTGTCAGAACCAGTTTACTTATGAGTCTTCTTTTAGGCTACAGAATTATTCATTGGTCTTGCTCACCACACTAGTTCCTCATTGTTACCTGGTTGTCACTTTCTTGTAGAATAATTCCTCCTTTCTTTTTTTTTTATCACAAGCATTTCAATCTTTCTCATTTTCTATATGTTTAAAAGTCTAGTTGCCAATATTAACAACATATCCTTTGGCCTTTTGATCTGGAGTTCTAATTCTTTACATGAATTTGGAGAGAGCTGCCATTTATGCAGGGGTAAATCTTCCAATCTATGAACATATTAGACCCCACTGACACACATCCACTTTCTTTTTTTTTCCTTAAATTTCAGAGCTTTCTGCATACAAAAACAATCTTAAATAACTCTTATGTAACTCCATTAGGCTCAGTCATAGATAGTCGATTTGCTCTCTTTTCTTCCCTCTAGTTCTGGGAGATCCAGATCCAATACCTCATAGAAGAGGATATCCAATTGCCCAATGAATACATGACAAGGGGGTCAGACTCACCAGTAATCAATGAAGACTGCTAGACAAGTACTCTACCACTGACTGTATCCCAGCCCTCAGTTCCTTTTGTGATACTGTAAATGTGATATTTTATTTGAAGTTTCTGTTTCTTGTTTGTTATACTAACCCCAGTTGGTTCTTATTCACCCACTTTGTACCTGGAACTTTGCTAAGGATTTATAGTCTCATTTAGATTTTCAAGACATATAGAAAACCTTCCTTTATAATTCCTATGCCACCCTCTCTGGTACCTCTAGAGCATTACTGACGAGCTAATTGTGTTATTCAAATATTTCCTTCTCTATCTCAAAAAGAAAGCTTTGATCATTCCACCATTAGACTGATGTCTGCAAAGGATTTGTTGTATTTTATGTTATTTTATTGAGTTACTAAGTTCCTGCTACTTTTCCTTTGTTCAGTGATTTTTTTTTTTTAACGGATGAGTGAATGTTAAATTGTATTGTATTTTTATCATATATTGAGACGACCATCTACATTTTTCTCTTTTGTCCCATTACTGTGAATTAGAATGATTAAGTCTGGAATGTCAAATTGTGATGGTTTGAATGAAAATAGCCCCATGGGCTCATATGTTTGATATGTGGTCTCCAAAAGGTAGAACTGTTTGGAAAGGATTGGAAGGTACAACTTTCTTGGAGGTGTGTAACTGGGGTTAGGTTTTGAAGTTTCAAAAGTCCACACCATTCCAGTTGGCTCTCTCTGTCTCCTGGCTGTTGCCTCAATATGTAATCCCTCAGCTGCTTCTCCAGCACCATGCCTGCCGCTATCTTCCTTTTCATCATGGTCATGGACTCTACACACCCTCTGAAACTATAAGCACACCCCCAGTTAAACTCTTTCTTTTATAACTTGCCTTGATAATGATGTCTCTTCACAGCAATAGAAAAAAAATTACTAAGACACAAATTAAAATTACTCTTCTGGAGTCAATTCTATTTGAACTGGTTGGTTTTCTTTCTACATGTTGTTGACTCCATCTGGTAGGATTTGATTTAAATTTTTGCTACTATATTCTCAGTGAGATTGCTCATAGATTTCTTTTATTCCCAGTTATTTGAGACAATATCTCACATAGCCCAGGTTAGCCTCAAACTCACTATGCAGCTGAGAATGGTCTTGAGCTTCTAAACCTTCTGTTCTTACCCCCCAAGTACTTAGACTCCAGGCCTGTGCCAGCACATTGACTAAGTTTCTTTTTTGTCAATTTCCTGTAATGTTTCCTGTGAAGATTAATTTGTCTCCATAAAATTTACTTCTGCCTTATCTTTGTCCTTTGGAAGAATTTGTTTAAGATTTTGTTTGTTTGTTTGTTTGTTTGTTTCCCTTAAATTGTTAGGCAGACTCCAGACTCCACTATGGAAGCAACTTGAGTCTAGAAATGTTTTCTTTGAGAGATTTTTTTTATACTTATTTGATTTCTTTAATCATTTTATGAGACTATGTTCAATATTTTCTCATTCCAAGTTTCGGATGTATTTCTCCTAGGATTTTTTCCATTTCATCAGCTTTTCAAACACACTGTCATAAAACCCTTGAAGCTCCTCTGAGTCCCTCCCTAATGTTCCTGTGATGAATCAGTGTGTCATCCTCTCTGTTCCTGACATTGTCTCTTTCTCTCGCTTTCATCAGCCTTGCCAAAGATTTATTAAACCTTGAACTCTTCAAAGAAATCATTTTTGGCTAAGTTTTCCCTCTCTACTTTGTGCCTGTTACTATTTCATTAACTTCTGTCCTTGCTTTTATTATTTCTTTCCTCTTATTCTCTTAGCTTTTAATTTGCTGGACTTCATATTTTTTCTTTAACTGAGTACAAGATGGTTGCTTCCATCACTGATTTTAAGAATTCTTTTTTAATTTTTCTGTCTGTTTTTTAAACTATAATTTTACTTTTAAATGTTGTTTTAACTTCATCTTACAATTTTTTTAATATATTATGTTTTAATGATCTCACAGTTAAATATTTCATCATTTTATTGGGATGAATTTTGACATGATTTTTTAAAAATTATCAATATCAGTTGTATTTTACATTTTAAAGTCATTTATTTATAATCTATTTCCTTTATAGCTAGAACATGTATTTACAATGCCAAGTTTCAAAAATCTGTTAAGATTTGTTTTGTAGTCCCATATATGATCAGTTTTTCAAATAACCCACAAACATTGGAAATTTTTTGTACTCTTTGATTTGGGGTTTTGGTGTTTATTTATACATTTTACTAAGTTTATACTTGATGTCCTTAAAATAGCTCATATTCTTATTGACTTCTTGGGCCACATTTTTATCAGTTACTAAAAGAAGTGAGCTAAAAATCTTCTACTGTAATTGTGGCTTATCTATTTTTCCTCGTTGCTTTAGCTATTGAGGCCAGGTGCACATAATTTTAGAATTGCTAGTTTTCTCCCCAGGGAGCTGAAAGCTTGATGTGTTTTCCTTAGTAATGATTTTTAAATTTGAAACACACCTTATCTGATAATAATATAGACTTAATAGTTTCTCTTTTGTTCACATTTGCATATGTTACTTTCTAATTGTTTTCCTTTCAATATTTCTGCAGCTTATGTTTTAGTATGTGTCTCCTATCAACAGCAAATGGTTGGAATTTTAAGCATCGAGTCTGACATATCTTTGTCTTTTAATTGGAGCATCTGGCACATTTACATGTAATACAATGACTGCTGCATTTGAGTTTAAATCTACTATCTCATCATATGCTTTCCATTGCCTTGCCTATTCCACTTTTCTATTTTCTTTTCTGTTTTGGAACAGATTTTTAAAGGTAGAGCTAAGTAGAAAATGCACAGTTCCATGAATTTTGAACTAAATCAAGGTAGAGGGCATCTCTGTTAACCCAGAAAGTTCTTTACATTTCTCTCCAGTCAGTCTCCTCACTCCTGCTCCAAGCTGTCTATGAACATTATTCTACTTGCTAGTCTTGATTATTATAGAGCATCACTTGAATGACATTCTTTTTATGTGACCACTTTCTCACATGACATATTGTTTGCGATTTATTCATGGTGTAGTATTATGGTTTTGAACACAGATTCTTCCCCCAGAGACTCGTGTGTTGAGTGAGTGCTTAGTCCCAAGCTGGTGGCCCTATTTTAGAAGTTTCTGGAAGCACTAGTAGGAGGGGCCTACTTGGGAGAAGTAAGGCACTGGGCTAAAGGAGTGCCTTTGAAGGTTATGTTGGTTCTTATTCCCTCCCTTTTCTCGAATTTCTGTCTATCATGAGGTGAAGAGCCTCCTCCATCACCACTATATTCTACCCAAGATCATAGGTCCAACCTCATAGACTGAATCTTCTGAAACTGAAAATAAGCAGTTGTGAGTACTTAGTCATATACATAGAGCATCCATATCTAATCCCAAGAAGGACTGGGGGAGATGCTGTGAAAAGCTGGCCTCTGGGCATGACATGGTTGTTATACCCTTGAACTCAAAGCATCTTTTGTTAACAGCACAAGACTGCCATTAGATTATAGGAGTTAAAAACCTGGGGAGCTAATGGCAGTTGATAGCTGCTGAGGGAAATTCAGTTTTCTTTATGTGGGTTGGGGAGGGGCCATTAATAGGTTGCCAAAGTCTCAATGTATGACACCATACTCACGCCCTTTATATAGGTCCTGTATGCAAGTTTTGTTGTCATAGAGACATGCAATACATCTTCTCCTAGTCTGTGGCTTTCTTATACATTTTCTTAATGGCATTTTTGCTCCACCAAAGGAGAAGGTTTGACCTAATAGTTTTGAAGGTATTTCTGTATGTCATCTAAGAAGTCCATCTATAATTAAGTTACAATAATTCCCTTTTAGGGCTTGTGAGATGGTGCTGCAGTTGAGAGCATGTACTGTTCTTCCAGGAGGGAACACAGGTTCAGTTTCTAGTGCGCATATCAGGTGGCTCAATAGTTTCTTTAATACCAGTTCTAGGGAATTCTAAGCCTCAGGCATCCATGGGCACTACATTCACATGCATGTAACCACACACATATACATCATTAAAAGTAAGATAAAACTTTAAAAAGTATTCATCTATGTTTACTTCTAAAACCTTTACCATCTTAGCTTTAACTCTATAATCCATCTAAAATTAGTTCTTGTGCATCACACAAACTAAACTTTATGCTGTGGGTATATGGTTCATAGTTTTCTTTATGAATAATTAGTTCAGTATCATATGTTGAAAGAATATATTTGTAGTTTTGTCAAAGATTGATTAAATGTAAATATGTGGGTCTATTTCTAGACTCTTTTACTCTATTGATTACCTTACATACTCTAATACCAATATCAGCCTGTTTTGATTGCTTAATTGTAGCCTTATGTTGAAAATAGTTCACTATACAGATTACTACAACCAAACACATAGGTCTTCTCTCATTAAGAGATAGAGTTTATTCCTCTAGCTGTTACATTTGTTTAAGCCCTCAATTGTTTTGACTAATAAAACATGGTGAAAACATCTCTATGTGACTCATTAGATTGACCAAAGGAAACCTCAATGCTTTCTACATTTATATCTTAGAAATTTCACTCTAGACTAAATCAGGGAATGTGTAAGCAATCTGATTAAACACTACTCTGCTGTCCTCAAATCAAGCTATGTAGCAGACAGGCTATATGTAGGGAGAGATGCTGGGCCAGCTATAGTTACTCTGGCCATTTCTGCTCAGACTCAGACATGTCTGTACATGACTATCTAGACTTGAAGATCAGAAGTTTGTGAAAAACTATGAGCAAAGAACCATCACCAACCATGAATCCATGCAGTTTATGGAACTATGGAAGATGGTAGTTGTTTGGAAGCAACTAAGTTTTATTTTAGCTTGCAATATGGAAACAAGAACAATGGAGTATTAGAAAACAGCCCAGATGCTGGGGACTTGGACTCAAATTTTGTATGTAAAGATGTGTAAACATTTTCTAAGTTGGCAATCTGAGAGCTAAGCAGTTTGCATACAATTTGTTTCTTTGCTCAGTATTTTTTAAAGAATCTAAGACAAAGTGTATGCTTAGGAGATAGAAATGAGAACACCATTCTCTCTCAAAGAATCTACAGATTTCTAGACTCTGGAAAGATGCTCACTGCAGTGACTGTTGCAAAAACCACTTTCTGTTGGTCACAGTTAGTGTATAGCAAACCCTAATAAAAATAGCCCTGTTGATCTAGATTCACACAAAATTGGCATGAACAAAACAGAACAATGAAACTTGCTTCCTTTCCTACTGGCTACCAAAAAAGTCTGAACTGAAGGTGAGAGTCATCCACTGTCATTTCTGATGCTTGCTCACTCCCCCTTCAAGACAATTTCCAAATTTTTACTTCTAATTTAAGAGTGTCACATTATAATGTCTTAAGTTCTCCCGAGGTGTAAGTTGGGGTGAAATCATGAATAAAATATGCATTTAATCAAGTTGAAAGCATCGTTAGGGATCAGAGTGGGGCCTCGCCTTGTTTTGCGTGATCGAGTCAGTCTGCAGAGAGCATGGCTGGCTACAGCCACTGCTAGTGTAGCCACAGCTAGAATAATAATCAGAGTTGGTTTTTATTGAACACTTGTCCCAGGCACTGTAGTGAGTGTTTGAATGAGTCACTCTATACCATTTTGGCATCAGAGATGAGGAAGCTGGGACTTGGAGAGCTATCATTGAATGCTGTGGAACAATCTTTTTCTACACTATGAATATATATTACTCTCATTGGCTAATAAAAAGCTGATTGGCTGAAAGCTGAGAAAGAAAAGATTGAGTGCTAGAGCCAGGCTAGGAGAATTCTGGGAAGAGAAAGGGTGGAATAAGGGAGTCACCAGTCAGACACAGAGGGAGCAGGAGATGAACATGCCATGCTAATAAAGGCACCACCACATGGCAGAGCATAAATAAGGAATATGGGTTAACTTAACATGTAAGAGTTAGTTAGTAATATGCCTGGGCTATTGGCTGAGCATTTGTAATTTATATAAGCCTCTGTGTGGTAATTTGGGAAGCAGCTGCCAGGTATTTGGGACCAAATGGTTGGGATGGGAAACATCTGATTATATATAGTGCCCAACGTGGGGCTGAAATTTCCATATAAAACCTGACAAAGCTTAAGAAAATATTATAGACACACAAGGACGGAGTCAAGCATGGTTTCTTGGTAGCTGCCTTTTCTCTAGTAGGCTCTGTTTGCTGGCAGTGAACAGAGGCACAACTCCATTAATAGGCTTTCTGGCTTGGTGCTAGCAGTGAAAATGGATGGCTCTTGTAAGAGGCTCTGCTACCAAACTCTTTTATGGTGTTTATGAGCAGCAGGTGGCACACTAATTGGTGGCGGTATGAACCCAGAAACTTCCCAGAGTTGGGGTGGTAAACATGGATCCCAAAGCTGGTAGTAGACATACTTCTACCATAAGACTAAACTCTCAGGAAACCAAGGTGTGGGGCAGAGCCAACTGCTTTGGTCCTAGCCACACTGCTTAGCAGTTTAAAGGCTCATGTAGTCAGAAAAAGATAGAAATACACAGTAAAGACAGATTCAGACAAAAAAAAAACAAAAAAACTTTTAAATGGTTTTAAATATATGTAGGCTTGGGAGAGAAAAAAAGGGTAGAAAAAGTCTTTAGAAAAGGACTAGAGTAATAAAAAATTATAATAAGCCATATAAAGATGGAAAATACACAGAGAGTCTAGATTCTATATTTTATTGTGTTACCTTTGATTTTTTTTTTTGACTGTTAAGGGGCAAATGATAGCTGCTGAGAGACATTTGATTATGAAAGCTGCTAGATTTAACCTACCTATCTATATATTTTAAAAATACTTTTACTTCAAAATTTAAGTCAGAAGATATGTTACTTTAGGAAAGAAGTCCTGCTTTTATTTCCACAGGAGATGAAAAGCTGTGGATTAATCGTGGGTTAAGAAAAATCAGGTTTTATTGAGGAAGACCCCTTAAAAAAATCTCCTATGGGAATGGATAGCCCAGATGATCCAGCATTTCAGAGCACCTCTGTTGCAGTTTCCTCTGAGTTCTGCACCCAGAACAGCATTCAGGTTGCTGGCTGAGATGATCCAATCTCAGAATATTCCAGTCAAAACTTGACCATAATCCTAAATTTTCTCAGGATCCCCCAAAGATTACCAGTGCTCCCATTTAGAGAAACTAGTCTAGAGAATTATGCCCATAGTCCCAAAAATAAATTATGGATATTTGTCATTGTTTAGGGGGTTGGTTATAAGTTATTTGTAATGGTCAGAAAAAAAGCTGAACAAAGGAGATTAGATTCTGGGATCTCATTGTAAAAAGAAAAGGAGGGATATAGAAACGATAGGTTAAAGGGGTAGATTATTGAATCTACTTTATTAAAAAAACTATTAATACTATGTATTTTACTTTGGTATGGATTTTGGTTTATTGATACAAATTTAAAGCTAATTTTGTTGTACTATATGTACATTTCTACTCTTGTTTAGGGTATATGCTTATGTGGCTCATTAAAATGTAATATATAATTAAGAAATATAGATTAATAATCATCTATAGTAGCAAACTTATATCCATGTAGGTTAGTTTTTCAAGGTCTTTTAGAGATATATTTCAGATAGATAGACAAGCTTCAAACACTTCAAAGATCTATAGAATATGACATTTAAAATGTTTTAAGAACTTAGACTTTTCCTGACACTGTGACACGTCTGCTCCTGGCAGCACCAATTACTTTAAAGAGGATGAATGTGCATCAAAGAAACTCCATATGGAGTTTGTTTTCTTTATGTGGGCAAAGAAACTGACCTTTCTAGGTCTATAGGCCGGAGTTGGATCCCCCAGTGTTACAGAGGAACTTTGGGTGACTGTTCAGGCAGTGAGACGTCCCTGTTGTTAGGTAACGTTTCACCCTTCTGGGGTCTTTGTTGGAATTAAAGACTATATAGTTATAGTTATAGTTTTCCTTAGTTACAATAAAAGATACATTAGGTACAAAACTTTGGACTCACAAAGATAAGATAGATAATAGAGTATTTTCTCTAATTCTGTCAAATATAAAGAGTAGGTACTATAACCATAGCTCTTAATAGCTGTTTTTATTGTATACAATTTTACTATGTTAAAATTAAAACCTTCCTTTTTATTTAGACAAAAAGGGGGAAATACTGTAGAACAATCCTTTTCTACACTATGAATGTGTATTACTCTCATTGGCTAATACAAAGCTGATTGGCTGATAGCTGGACAGGAAGAGATTGAGTATGAGAGCCAGACTAGGAGAATTCTGGGAAGAAGAAGGGCAGAGTAAGAGAGTCACCAGCCAGATGCAGAGGGAGCAGGAGATGAACATTCATGCTACTAAAGATACTGCCATGTGGCAGTGCATAAATAAGGAATATATGTTTCTTAAAATGTAAGAGCTAGTTAGTAATAAGCCTGAGCTATTGGCTGAGCATTTATAATTTATATAAGCCTCTGTGTGGTAATTTAGGAAGCAGCTGCTGGGTAATTGGGAACAAATGGTCGGGATGGGAAATGTCTGATTACAGTTGTATTTAGTAAATATGGGAGGCAGTTCCATTCCAAACCCATGCACTTCTACATTGAATGCCTGGTACACTTGAATCTCAGGAAACAGTGAGAGATGGATTTTAATAATGGCCCAGTTTAGTCCAAATTCTTTGCTAAAGCTTGACCTGGCACAGTATTCCTGCAGGGAGTTAGATAACTGGGGTCCTCTCCACACCTAGCATTCCCAGTGCACAGACCCTGCCTGTGTGAAACTCTGTACTCTGAAGTCATGACAGGTATCCACACAGAAGAGTGTATTTGTGTTTCCAGGAAACTAGAGTGTGTACAAGAGGAAGATGTTCAACTCTAGAAGATATTTCAAAATGTTTGAAAAGTAGCAATGATGTTCAAAGCACACATCCATGGTATCACTAAAACCTCATGCCTTAAAAACTCAAAGGATCATATCTCTAATACAGAAAATAAAGGGCAGTGTTCTGGGAAAGAAAGGGAGCTATCATTGCTCAGAAGCAGAGAGGGAATGAATAGGCACTTAGCATAGAATGTGCCAGTCTCTTGTGCACATCCTTCATTTAATCTTCTTTCATCAACCATATATAGCAGGCATTATGGCAAAATAAGGTCAGACTATCAGGAGTCCAATGACCTTCATTGCTTAGTTGTAGCAATGACAGTTTGCATATCCTGTCTAGGCCTCAGTTTTCTTAATTTTAAAATAATGATGATACTTGTCTCAACATGTTTTGAGGATTAAAAAAGTACAATCTTATTCTGTAGCCCTTCCTATAATTACTATGTCAAGTGCCAAATCTCTTGAGGGAGATGTGGTGTGTCCTTGTACATGGTTTGGTGGACAGGGAGAAGATGGCTGGAGACATGAGGGAGAGGGGGCAGCAAAGGTGGATTTGGGGGTTCTAAAGAAATAAATAGAGATTACAATTGGCGGATCTTGGTCCTGGCTGGCTGGCATCTCAAATGTGTTGAGTGGGTTGTCATATTCCAAATTGAAAGTGATTTTGGTAACATGTAATAGCGGTTTTCTCTTTTTAAAAAGGCTGTGCCTGTCAAATAAATTATATGTGTGTCAGTCTTACAGCAGTTTCATCTAGAATTTGTGCTGATTTTGTCTCTGTGATTAGTGGAAATGCCATTAATTCGAATTGTGTACCGATTCCAAGTTTAGAATGTGTACAAATTTGTCATAGGCTCTTTTGTTGCTGTTCTCAACTGTTACCTCAAGGAGACTGAGATAGCTTAATATTTAGTTTTGAGTTTGACCCCTTGGCCTTCTTGAATGAAAGGAAGTGCATGTGGGGTTGTGAACACCACCTGAATGGCCCCTCTGACTGGCTGACACGAGCACACCCCATTCCTTTCCTAAGTTTTATCTTCTTTGCTTTCTGTAAAACAAGGCTACAGTACTGATGTTACGTGTCTTTTCAAACTCTGTTACTTTTCCATTTGCAGAAGAGCCTAGTCCATTAAGTCATCTTCCTGCTTCACTGGGGAACTCTGGGAAATCCTTTTTGAAGGAGGAAATGTGGAGCCTGAATGGTGATGGAGAAACATCCTGAGGAATGAGCAAGGCCTTGCCATTCCTGTCAGATGGCACAGGCTGGGATGGTGGGGAGGAGGGTCTGGAAGGGCCTCCATAGAAAGAACGGGCTGGTGATAGAAGGAAGAAAAGAATAAAATGTCCTGAGGCCTTGAGACCCAGTCCTCAATTATCCATAGGAAGAGAAACAGCCCAACTTCTGAAGGACATGGAGAAGGAAAGGCTGATATGGCTGTAAATCAGAGACTGGAGATGAGGGGACACAGAGGACACTGAGAACCTGGGCTTTGTGCCAAAGTTCCCTTAGCATGTACTTGAGCAAGACTTCCCCAGGCCTCCACTTTCTCGCCTGTGAAATGAGGCAGGTGACACTCTAGCTCCCAGCTGAGGAGCAGGAGGCTGCGTGAGATGCGTCAGTGAGACGTTGCAGGTGGGTGAAGGGGCCTGCCTGCCGTGAACCTGGAACAGATAGTTGCTATTCTTGTTGTTTGGCTAGAAGTTCATACCAAAAGAGGAGGGAGATGCTGGGCCTAGGTCTAGGGCCTTAAGGGGGTATCTAGGAGGTTCTAGAATTTCACACTGATTGGATTTGGGCACTGAGGGGACTGGCAAAACCTTCCACCCCTGTTTAAGATGCCAAGATTATCCAGGTCAGAGGAAGAAACTGCTGTAACGATCAACTGAATTTCCTGAAGCCAGTATTTGGCAGATAGAAGAGGCGGTGAAGTCAGATTTATTTTAACTTAAGGAAAATAAAACAGTGTGAATGTCTTGCACACCTGAATTTGTAGAGTAAGACGCATGCTTTTATAACTACGATTCCGGCATATGGTGTTATTGTGTGTCGAGTGAGAAACTAAATCTAAAAATGATGAAACTTCAGGGAAGAAATAAAACTTCAGCCTTAGTTTTATACAAGGAGAGTGATGAGGATGTCATACCCATTATACTACACGACCCTCCCACCTCTTTCCCTCATCTCCTATGAAAAGTCCAGGCTTTAGAGAAGTAGGGTTTTGCATCTCTAGATCAAACCACTCTGCTCACAGAAGGGACACACGGGGCAAATGTATCCCCAGTGTCTTCAGGATCACCTGGGCAATATGTTCTATTTACCTGTGCTGGGCACACACCATCGAGACTGGGGGCATAAACATAAACATGCTCTTCAAGGAAGGTTCTGAGCCCATGAGTTCAAAGAGGGCGGCTGCTTGGACAGTAGAGCTAGTAAGGGGGTGAAGGAAGGGTTTGGTCATGGTGAGGCTTCCACAGGGTAGGAGATAACTGCATCTGGGAAGGGTAGAAGTGCAGGAATGGGCAAAGGAAAGGTCCTCACCTATACAGCATGCTAAGGACTGTGGATCTATATAGGTCTACACTGGTGCCCTAAGAAGCCCCTTAAACCAAAATGTGACTTGAGTAACAGGTATCCTTTATTGAGCATCCTCTATGAAACAAGGGACAGGACACAGGTTTTGTGTCTTGTGATGACTTTCAGAGCTCTGTTTGGAGATCTGTTTTCTGAATGGGTCTTGGGGGCTCTTGTGAAGGTGGAGAGAAAGCAAAGATAAGCTGTTAGGGAACCAGAGGAGCAATGGCATCCTGATCATCCTCTAGCTTCAACAAAAAGGTTGCACTCTTACCATGTTAAAATAATGAGACTTTACATAGATTTTTTTTTTTGAAGAAGAAAGGTTACCTTTTTTTTTTTTTTTTTTTAAGGCAGTGTCTCACGTAGTATATAATCTAGACTGGTCTTGAATTTGAGGCTCCCCGTGAGTTCCAGTTCCTTGAGTTCCCCCGTCTCTACTTCTTAAGTGCTGGGGTTAGAAGCATGCTCCACCATGCCTAGCATTATTTTATTTTTTAAAAAAAGATATTTCAAAATAAATCTTGACAAGACACCCAAAGAAAAGGCTTTCTTAGGACACATTTCAAGGTAGCTGTGGAGGTGACTCTCAATCGGAGAATGACCCTTCCCTGCAGCTACCTTGGCTACTGTATTCGGTTCAGAGAATGATGGGGGACTGTCTGTGGCTGGTGGTGCTGGTGGTACATGCCTGTACTCAGTTGGCTTTTTCCTTTTTCTCCTCCTGCGCAGCCAGGTACCCCAGCTGATTCGACGGTGCTACCCACATTTAGTGCACATCTTCTCTCCTTTATCAAACCGCTCTGGTATATACAACCCTCACATACAACCCAGAGCTGTGTCTCCTGGGTGATTCTAAACTCAGTCAGGCTGACTGCAAAGATTAACCATTATCACAGATGCCATAGCCTGGGAAACCCAAAGAAGCTAGCTACAGAAACTGGGCAATTGTATGCTGGAGAAAGTTGAGCAGAAACGGAGATGGGTGGATATATGGTTTGTTCTTCTTTGGTTTCTACTCACTCTGCAGCTCCTGTCAGCAGAAATATATCAAGAAACCGGCTGGCAAAGAGGTCTGGGGAATGTAGTCTTGGGGCTCCTAGATTACAGGTCACTCGGTGCTGCTGAGAGATAGTAGGAAAGTAACCCCACAGGCATCATTAGCTGAGGTGGGACTGCTGATCTCTTGGAATAAAGTTCCTGGAAATATTAGGAGAAGAAGGCAGGGAGGTCACTGATTTTCAGTGTCCAATAAAAGAGAAGTTTCAAGTCTCTGGCCTGTGATAGAGCTACCATAGCCTTGTCTCTGCTCTGGGCTTCATGTCTGCAAAAAACTAAGACTTTAGTTTTTCCAGCCCAAATAGGGTTTTCTGGTCCTAAAATCACACTAGAGCCACACTAAGCATGTTGAATCAGGGTATCCCTGGACAATGATGACTGCCACTCCATACAGGGAAGCACCAGAGACAGGAGAAGGGATATTGTCCACCAGCTCACACCTCCAGAGTGTCCCCAGCTCTCCCCAAAAGTGAAATGTACTCAGAGGATGATAAAGAGTAATGTATGAGGCTACTGATATGGCAGAACTCAGGAAATGGCAAGCTGGAGAATCTGACTGAACTATCAGATGCCAGATCATAGAACATGAGGAGCAAGGCCAGTGTAGAGCAAGGCTGAGCATCGAGAGGGAAGGGGTGCTGCTGGTATAATTTAGGGCTCTGGGACCACACACCCTGTGCTTCCTAGCTAAGGACCCACTCACTCCATGCTTCATCCCCCTAGCTTGAGGTAGCAAGTCTCTTTAAATGTATGGTAAAATGATTATATTTAATGATCCCCTCCTTAGTTCCTCAGAATGATTCTCATTTGATGTCAATACTCTTGTATGGATGAACACATACCTACTTTAGAAAAATCAATGAACATTTTTATGCTGAGGCCAAATTCTGAACTTTTCATTTAACCTCTGATATGGATTTTGGCCATGCTAAGCAATAAAACTAAGGTATAATCCCTAGTGTTTGCTTTACTTTCTACCCAAAGTTGTTTGATGGACAGCATCTGGATAAGGCAATCTCTCTGGGACTATTTTCCTACCAGTTTTAGATATTGAGACTGAACTCCCTGTGGGCTGTGCTGGCTGCTTGCACATTTCCTCCAGTTCAGGGGGCATCTGCCAATCACAGTTAACTGGGCATAGAAGTGAGGCAGAGAGCATCTTCCTACATGTGCCAATCTAGTTAGTTTTCTGACAGTAGGTTCATCCATCCATTCTGTTCAATCATCTACATATTCATCAGTTGATTTTTGAGGACAGACATGGAGACAGTGCTGAGTATCAGAGACACAAATCAAACACACACACACACACACACACACACACACACACACACACACACCTGTAAGAATCAAGCTTTTAGCTCAGTGGAGGAGGCAGACCAAGAACAGTAGAGTAGCATTTGTGCTCAGCAGGAAGTGCTGGATTCTAAGAACATGAGATGACACCTGAACTAATCTTTCCCAAGGAAGAGGTACACAGAGCTGGCATGAGAGCAGGGGTGGCCACAGAGATGTGCCAGAGTGTGGAGCAGCAGAGCCAGTAAAGGAAGGGCAGGCAAGAGTTGGCAGTTCTTGGCAGATCAAACATCAGGCATAATGGCTGGACACTAAGGAAGACCTTGAAGGAATACAGACAGTTCAGTCTGGCTGAAGGCTTCAGCAGGAAGGCACAGGGATGAGGCTGTCATAGTTCCTTCCAGGTGCCAATCATGAGAAGCTTACACTGTCTCCACTGTGGGGATACTGGGAGTCCTCCTTGTTAGCAGAATGCTACCATCTATGGAATGAGACGATTGACATCTGCCATTCAGTCCTTTCTTGTCTATAGACTTAGTTCTATCTCTCTGTGGGCCTTTGCTCTATAACCTTTTTAAAAAGTTTTTAAAAAGACTGAGGACAGGAAAGGTTAAAGGACTTTCTAGGGAAGCTAGAGAGAGTTGAGGACAATCTGGAGATAATCTGTGAGGAATAAGTATCTCCTCTCTCCCTTTGGTGCAATGAAGAAAAATTTGAAGGTCAAATATCAAGATGGTGAGCCAAAGTGCCCAGTGTTAAGGTCTACAGTCTACTTTTTTAAAATTTTTATTATTTATTTATTTGTTTGTTTGTTTGTTTGTTTACTTCTAAGGCAAGGTTTCTCCGTGTAGCCCTGGCTGTCTTGGAACTAACTCTGTAGACCAGGCTGGTCTCAAACTCACTAATATCTACCTGCCTCTGCCTCCCAAGTGCTGAGACTAAAGGTGTGCACCACCACGGCGTCCCAGCAAGGTCTACATCTTATCTAAGAATGAAGTGTTTGGAACTAGACATTCTTAAGTTCAGATCCAGCTTTTCTCTGATTGGCTAGGTGGCGTGGATGACTTTATTTCTTTGAGCTTTCAGTTCATAATGAGAGTTCATACTAGGCAATTAACCCATCCACATACCTGATGCATGTGTTTATTAAGCGATGAGCATCATGATTTTTTGTATGATGTGGACATTAAATAATTGTTCAATGATAGCAGGATTAAGTGATTTTTATGCACATTAAGAAGTGTACAGATTAGCTGTTCCCACCACTATTATTTCTGTTACAGAGACAGCTGAATATGAAGAAATGCTGAGGCCCATAATCTTACTGTAAAAGAGAGATGGAAACCAGGCTTTGGCACACAGACAGGGTGACAAATAGGTTCATCTCATATGCCAACTGGCCAGTTGGTAGTGGATGCCTGAAATGTATATCATGGACAATTCCAAGCTATATCTGGCTCAACACAATAATGTACTTTATGATAGACTAGGAATGCCCATTTTGGATGGTGAAGGAGCTCATCAGCATGCATACTATACAGTGGCCTTCTCTGAACTGAGCATTATTCTACAGATGATAGGGGCATCTGGAACAAAACACCAGGTCTGACCTTGCCTACTTGTGCTGATCCTCACTTGCTCCATGTTTTCCTTCCAGCACGTAGATGAGACATGGCCGGAGCCCAAACTCAGCTGCCTTTTCCTCAGGAAACTTTGGCTGGCATAAATCAAGACCCGTAAACCCACCATGTGGATGACACAGGCTGTGTGCCCAGCCCAGGCTCTGTGAAAGACAGAAGAGGAGGCAGTTGCTTAGTGACTGATACAAAGGGTGTCTTTGATTCATCGCCCAGCTCCAGCCCCAAGCCCATGGCCAACAGCGAGTAACGGCTGCAAATGGGCAATAGAACGCCTTTAAAAATGTCACTTTGCTGTAAAATGTAAATGTTTAACATTTAGACACCAACACTGACTCCTAAAATGCCTGGCACTGGGTGTCTTTTCTTCCCCATTCTTTCAGGAAATCTTTGTCCTCCCATGGTGAGAGGTTTCACTGCGTGATTTACACCCTTGTGCTTGTTAAATTGCTGGCATGTCTTACCCCAGATAGAAAGAAAGTGGAGGAGCAGAAATTTTCAGGGACTTTATGTATTGCCTGTTAAGGTTGAGTATTGGACATGCAGTACAATCCCAACCCCTGCTGCTGTTCTGTGGGGTTCTGAACCCTGAACATTGGAACTTTCACTTTATTTCCAATTATCGGGGACTCCAGAATATAAGATTGTGTCATTGAAGGTCAAGAAATATAAAAAAGAGTAATAAAGGCTATTCACCGAGAGTTCCCCTTTAGACCTGCTTATTGTTAATTTTGTCTCATGAGTCTGATACTAAGAGGCTTTGGGTAAATCAAGGATATAGGCAGCACTTCTTTGAGGTGAATTCCTTTTCCTCTAAGACAATTCTAATTGAGGGTTATTCCCCTGGCAACTTTGGATCCTTCTGGTTGGCCTGTGGACAACGATGGACCTCATATTAAATGTACATCTGCCCTAAGAGGTAGGGAAAGGCTGGGGACAGCAGCTGGACTACAGGAATCATTGGGCATTGATCAGGGTATGAGAGTCCTGGTGGTGCTTTCCTTCTCGTTTTCCCAACTTCTTCCTGTGAGACAGATTATGTGTTGGATTTTTCTTTGCATTCTTCGTTGGTGCCTCTTGCAGCCTTGATCATGGTAGGCACTTAATACCTATTTGTTTAATTAATTAAATAAGAAATGAGTCACAGGCAAACCTAGCATTTATGTAAGAGATTAGGTTTAATGTTCCAGCGAATGGATTTTACAGCCCCTGACATGTCTGTTAGCCACTCAGTGCATGATTTAATGTTATTCTTATCATAGTGCTCAGAAATAACCAGAGTAGAAGTGATTATTCTTAATTTACCAAGAAGAAACAGAGTCCCAGGCAGGTTACAGAGTTTTCCTGAGATCATATTGAATTGCTGACAAAGCCACATGAAAATTCTTAGTTTTGGTTTTCAGTCCAAAAAATTTAACAGTCCACTATGTTGGAAGTTCACATCCTGTATCCCGAAGGCATCCGGACATCTAAAATGAGACTAGGATATGGCAAAGAAGGAGCTGAGGGAATTTGCTAGACTCGGAGCAGGTCTTGTATTTCAACGGCACACCCTAGGTTTTGCTTGTTTTACCCCTATCCCAGCCCTGGGGATCTTCCACGTGGATATGTGAATAGAGAGTGCCAAAGACTGACCAAAGTTCATATTCTCCTTGCCTGGCAGCTGAATGACACAGAAAGTAGGGTGTTTCCCACTCAGGGAAGTCGACAGGGTAAAGAAATGTGCATACAACCAAACACTGATCCGGGCTGAGGCCAGGGCACTAGCTTTCCGCTGTTCCTCAGCAGGATATCTCATGACACTTGCCTGTAGCTCTTGATCAAACCTGAACTCCTCATAAGGCAGATAGACCAGAGCCGGGGGCTAGAGTTAGGGTTCTAACTGTGCTAGTAAGTGTGATTTGCCACAACCCAGGGATCTTGTATTAGGACACATTTGATAACAGTGTGTTATAAACCCAACTCAAACTATCTTAGACACAAATGAAAATATACCAGAAAGGCACTAAGGGACTAGAATGTTATATATAATTAAAGGGATCAAAAGGAATCTCAAAAATCATTGTAACTGGGGACTTCTATAACCCTAATAGTTTGTTTCAGTTTTATCATATATAGCCTCTACTCCCTTCCTTCCTTCAGTAATAATCATATTTCCTCAGCAACAAAGAAAAACAAGTCCCATGGCCTGGATCTTGCCCTCAGTGAAGGAGTGACCTTCTTTTCGTACTTTGTGTTCAAAAAAACTCCTAGGGAAAGACTCTTGAATAGGCCTAGTTCACTCTGGGATTGGTGAGTAGGCCCATAGTTAGGATCACAGAGAACTAATAAAGTGCTGAGCTCATCCCTTCGTATGTAAGCTCAAGCCGAGAGTGTAAAGCTTTGTGAGCCCAGTCACCAACCCAGTAGTTTTCTGCAGCCACGAAGTATGATCAACAACAGCACTAGACCGGAATACTGCCTTGTGGCCACCAGCAAGACTGGCAGAGCCAGAGCAGGTGGAGGAGTTGCTTACAAGAAACCCATATTCTGAGTCAGTTTTCTTTTGTGTATTTGTTTTGCTCTTTTAAGCTTATGTATTATTATTATGCTGTATATCACCTGGACATTTCCAAGGGAGCTGGGCTACAGAGTCAGGCATACTACTCAGTGGTCAAACAGCCCTCCTCATGGGTTCCAAGGACCTTCATTGGAGAAGTCACATAAAGCTGTGACCTATTTCTAAGGACGGTGTTATGAGATTCAACAATTCTCATGGGAGTTTCTTGGCTCTAACATCTAGCACCTGTTATAGCTGTCCCCAGGCGTTTCCACCTCCCACCACAGTGAATGTGCTGTCTCAGTTACCCTGGGCCTCTCCACCTCCCACCACAGTGAATGTGCTGTCTCAGTTGTCCCCAGGCCTCTCCACCTCCCACCACAGTGAATTCGCTGTCTCAGTACCAGCATAATCCTTTGTTCCCTGGGCTGAAGTTCTCCAAGTTGTTTTCAGGGAAATTGACAACCTAGACCAGACCAGACGTTCTTAAAAGTAATTTTAAAAAATTAAAGAAAGAAGAAATATGCTCTTCACATTTGAGTTCCTAGGTAACAAGATATAAACTCCCCCCTTTAATGAAGCCAAGAGAGAAATATTAATGTTAGTCAATCTGATTTGTTTTTAGATTAGTTAAAAATTTAAAATGGAAATGCTTGTAAGTGTGCTTGGTGATATTTTTGCTACTTCGCTAATAAAGGGCTTCGGAGCCCATGAGAAGGTTGTTTGGCCAGAGATGAGTATACAGTCCTATTGATGTGTCCAAGTGATGTGCAAAAATCCAAAGACGCAATACAGTGACTCACAAAAGAGACCACAGCACATGGATTTCTGTCTTTCTTATATGTGATTGTACATGTCATTCATGTGGTCTATATGAGAGTTGATGCAAAGTGATTGTAGTATTATGCCAAGAGCTCCTATTACCAAGGAAATGGTGATATTAGTGTATATAATGGAAAATTAAGGTTGATCCTTAATAAGGAATTATACTTCTTACAAGGAGAGTTTTGCTATTTCCTCCTTCTAGGAACATTTGTGAGGACCAGTGAGAACACAGACGCATAAATAGTGCCTGGGGTAAAGAGAGAGGAAGAAAATTCCAGGAATTAACAAGCAAAATAGGCATCCAGTATTCCAGAGGCGGTTTTTTAGAGCAATCCAATCTTCTAGGCAAGTTACTAGTTCTTAATGACTCCACTTGGAAAATGGCTTAAGCAAAGACTAGAACTTTCTCTAATGAGAAACAAGGCAGTCTGGAGAGTCAGTCTTGTTGCTCAGACAGCATGGCTGTCTGGAAGAGTCCCCACAGGGAAAAGAGTAAGTAGTATGTGGATGGGGCCAGACAGGCCCTGTTCTGTAACTCACCTTGTAGTTTGAGGTGACACCGGGAACTCACAGCTTTGTGGTGCTGTGTCTTCATCTGAAGTCAGCTGAGTTTAGAGTTGAACATTTCACATAGTTTTCATAAAGTCTTTTGTTAAAGAGCCTCCCTACATTATTATATATCGAATTTAGGCAACTCTGCTTAGGGCAGAAAAACAGCAGTGCATTCTGCCCTTATCCAGATGAAACTGGTTCAGGTAAACTTTACATGAATAATTCGGAGAAAGCATGTTATATTTTACCAGGCTGGACAGAGAGGCCGTGGGGCAAGCACTTATTTTTGGAAATAGCTGTTGAACTCTGTAAACCTTAAGAATCCATTGTCCTAAATCATACAGACACCTCAGCTGTCTATGCTTCTTTGCATCACAAGCATCAATCCTGGACCCACCAGGACATGACAGGCAAGCTAAGAGGAGGTGATCACCATGGTAATGACATGAACACCACTAGCTAAGGAACAAAGAAACAATGTGCAATCATTTGGTGCCGGTTTCGATTCCAATGGAAAGTTGGAGCATCTGTCAGGGCTGGGATTTTCAAGATGAGGTCTTTATCTTCATCCACAGTGGCTGGTTTAGCTCTTTTCTGTCCTAGAGGCTAGCTTGAGCTTCTTTTTGTTGCTGTTTTTGTTTTTTAGGACAGGGTTTCTCTATGTGGCAATGGCTGTCCTGGAACTCATTTTGCAGACCAGGCTTGCCTCAAACTCACAGAGATCCACCTGCCTCTGCCTCCTGAATGCTGGGATCAAAGGTGTGTGCCACCACTGCCTGACTGGTTTGAACTTCTTTATATTATCAGCATGATAATCTCAAAATACTTAGACTTGTCACATTTTTAGCTGGCTTCCGTGGAACAAGGGAGGCAAGGAATGGAGGTCTAAAGATCTAAAACCTCCTATGACTTTTTAGGAAGTCCCCAAATACTCCTGTTCTACGCATGCTATTGTGTCTCTCAAGCAAGCCATTAAAGCCATTATGAATCCAAAGGAACGTCCATAGGCTCTGCTTCTCAGTGGAGAGCTGGCCAAGAATTTGTGACCATCTCTAACACACCCTTCCCACACAGGGGGGCACGTCAGAGAAGCACCTAGACTACATTTTAGGTCAAGAAAAACAGTGCTCTAGACTCCTGCTGTGTTGTCCTCGGAAGCTAAAAACATCAAGGTACTCCTGAAGGTTGCATAAGGTTAGACACGTGACTTGGAAGCCCACTCATTCTTTACTGAGTAGGAGCATTACCTGGGGAAGACTTTTTTTAATTTAAATATAGACATCTGAGGCTCTCCCACAGATGTCTGATCCTTGGGCTTAAGCAATACTACTTTCAAAGTTTCTCACGGTCTCAGCCAGTGGCTGGCTCCTTCCTGGGCTCCCCAGGTTGTGTCGGTGGATGCTTTGGTGAAAGGAGACCCGTGGGGGCGTGGAGTCATCAACGGCTGCACAGGAGGCTTGAAGAAACCTCCCAGAATGGAGCTCTAAATTGTTTAACCTACTTAAAATACAAATCATTATGCAACAGAGCTAATGCTTATTTACCCAACCATTCTCATCTTTTTTAGTATGTGTGGCGGGTGCTTTTGTTACTGTTGTTGTTGAAATAAAATTCATATTCTTCATCATTTAGCTCTTTATCTCTTTTAAATTAGTCTCTGGTGACATGTCTCCTAAGATTGAAATCTGGACTTTCAAGGTTTTGAGTCTGTTGCTCAACTTGTCATGTGGTCTTTGGCTGCCGCACTGCAGTACCAGGGCTCAGCACTCAGCTTCCGCCCAGAGTTGTTCGGTGTGTAAAGCCAAGTGGACATACTCAGTGGTGCCGGGACCTCTCCTTCTCTAAAGTCTTCACCATGTGAAGTCATCACATCTCTGATTCAGCTGGGCTTTGGTGAAGATGGGTGAAATCTCTGCCATAGCACATGTCCATGTAGGGTTAAGTCACTAATCTCATACTTCAGTCCCTGCTTGTCTTTACCATTTTTCCCCCCAGGAAGTTGATTATCTTCTCAGAAGAGGTTGTCTGGAGCTTCATCCAAGGCATTTTTGTTCTCCCTATCCCTACCTTGAACCCCACCTCTTTTCCTATGGAACAGTGGTTCTCAACCTTCCTAAAGCTGTGACTCTTTAATACAATTCTTCATGTTGTGGTGACCCCCCCAACCATAAAATGATTTTTGTTGTTACTTCATAATTGTAGTTTTTCTATTGTTATTAATTGAAATGTAAATATTTGTGTTTTCTGATGGTCCTAGGCAACCCCTGTGAAAGGGTCATTCGAACCCCCCAAAGGGAGTTCAACCCACAGGTTGAAAACCACTGTTTTGGTGTTATTAATGTTCTTGGAATTACCGCACGGACATCAAGGACCTAAAACATGTCTTGGGACACTGCCCAGAGAGAACTTTAAGATGCAGCTTCCCAGGCCTCTATAGCAGGGTCTGACTCAACAGCTCTGAGTGCAGCCTCAACAATTTTATTTCAACCAAACTCCTAGTTGAAATGGCAGTGGCTGCTTCCGCTGCATTTTTAAATTTGTCCAAAACAATTTCAATCAGTAAAAAGTGACCTTTTAAAATCGGTTTCTGCTTTTTCTATTTGCTCCTGCTACCCTTTTTCAGCCACTGACCTATGTGTACAAAATGCCTCCAGGAAAGAAAGTGGGATCCAGCCATGTCCCTGCTCCTGAGGTCAACAGTGCCTGAGGACTCCAACAAACTCCATCTGGCACAGTGGTATCCAACCCACTCACAACTGATGGGGTCCATCCCAGTGAATGCATGCAACCATCTAGCTAGCTGTTGGTGCTTTGGGCTAATGGCTCCTTATGGGGCAGCTTCCTGAGGTTTCTGCCAATCCTGCTGTTTGAAAGGAGCCAACGCCCCCATCTCAGCAATTTCCAAACATCCCTCTGGCTTTATTAAGTTGAATTTCACAAGGGAGATGGAGGCAGTAGCATCTAATGTTGAAGAAATGGCCCTGGGGGAACAAGTCAATATCTATGGGTGGCATCACATTGATTGCCTGTGTTTACTGGAATATTCATTTTTCTCTTCTATGGTTGTTTTAAGCCTATTCCAACTATCACCAGAACAAATATTGATCCCTTTCTAGTCTGAGCATGAGCTGGGAGGCCTCCTTATTCAGGAGAAATCAGGTGTAATATCTACTATTGATTGCTTGGCTTATATTTATTTTCTACCTCATACCCTTCCTCCAATGAATCCTGCTTGCAGATCATCTTGAGGATTGCTGATTTTCGTCATACTTGTGATCGCTTTCGTTCAGCTATTTGCTTCAAGGGAGACGGGCCCCACCTCCAGACTCAGTCCTTAATGTCCTAAACTAATTATGTTGGCTCATTTCTGGATCAGGAATAGCATGTGACTTCATTCTGTCTGTCTGACTTCTTCCCACATCTCCCGGTGACTCGGCCCTCCTTCATCCCCATGCTCTCTTCCTGTCTGCAAGTCCTGCCTAACCTTTTCCTGCCTAGCTATTGACCATTAGTTCTTTATTAAACCAATGAGAGCAATTCATATTCACAGTGTACAAAAGACATGAAGGTAAACTCAGCTCATGCAAAGTAACCACTGGATGCAGAGCCGAAACTTCCTGTGAGGGACATCACTGTGCATCACTTCTCTGCCTTGAGTCACCAGACTGTCACTTTTTTCAATGCCTGCTAGCTACCACCACCACCATGCTAGGATAAGTGGGAAGTGATGACTCCCGTGCTGTTGAAGACAGGTCCCTCTCCAGTTATCCACAGACCCATAGATTAGGCCAAGATGCTTCACTGGGCTGCTCAAAAGGCTCAAAGACAGAAAGGAAATACATGAGTGCAGCAATGGAAAATGTGTCTGTGCACATAGCTTGCTCATCTTCAGTTGGATTCTGCTCTTGAAATCTTTGTAAATCAATGAATTTCACCTGAACATGCTCGAAGCTATGGTATTACCCCCTAACCCCTTAGCATTTCCTGAACTGAACCAAAAACTTGGATGTTACTGAGGGTGTTTGCCAACAGTCCACCTCGAGCAGCGGACACAATAGGAATTCTTTCTCAAAATTTCCCAATGGGTAGAAACCCAGACCCAGACCATCAATCGTGAGAGGAACAGGGCTTTGATCTGAGCTTGCAGCCTCCAAGACATTTCTCAGTGAGACTGTTAGTGGGATTGGATGTAAAAGACTGTGAGGGGGTGGAAAGAGAAGAGGATGGACTACTTGGGGTAACAACCTAATGTCTGCAAGGCAATTAAGGTTTGGAAAGGAAGAGGCAAGTCTTTGTGATTTGTTTGTTCAATTAGTTTTTGCAGGGAACATGTTACGAGGGTCTTAATCTTAAAGTCTAAGGAAATTTCCTGTTAGCTGGCCTCTGAGCACCTTGAATAAAGGACTTCTCTACTGTGCTTCATACTCAGTAACTAACAAGAATTCTAAGAACTGGAGAGAGACTAGGGTCATGTTGGAGGGGCAGTCTATATGAATTACAAACAGGTAATTTTTGACATCCATAAATTCTCCGAAGGCAATAGACAAGTCAACTGGTTTTAAAAGATGTGTATAAATCTTGGTATATAGACCAAAAAAAGTCATATAAGACATGAAAATCATCAATCAATTTTATTGGAAACATGCAAGCTTTCTAAATATAGGTTAACAAATTTTAAAAAATCAAATACAGCCTCATTTTGAAATTCAAAATTATAAGAAAAATCTATAAATAAAATGTTCATTAGTAGGTTTAAAGAACAAAAATCATTATTTCAACATCCACAGAAAAAGAAACTTAACTAAAATTTAACATAAATCATTATTTTAAAAATATTAGCGGCCGGGCAGTGGTGGCACACGCCTTTAATCCTAGCACTTGGGAGGCAGAGGCAGGTGGATCTCTGTGAGTTCAAGGCCAGCCTGGTCTACAAAGCAAGTTCCAGGAAAGGCGAAAAGTTACACAGAGAAACCCTGTCTCAAAAAACCAAAAAAAAAAAAAATTAGCAAAAATAAAATTGGAATCAAAATTCCAGTGTGGATGAGGGAGAGACTCCCAGGTCCCCTGTCTGAGGAACTATTGGTGGTTGAGAGCTGTTAAGTGAGGGACAGCCAATCAATGTCCTTGGGAATGTGGCAGCTCATAGGGTGCTCATGCTTCAGTGGATGGCTGCACACCCATGCCAGAGGCACCTGACTAACCCAGGTGGTTATTTGTAATAGGAAAACAAAAGAGGTCATGAAATTGGTAGGGAGACAAGGTGGGGAACACTAGAAAGAGTTGAAGGGGGGTAGTGGATGGACATGATCAAAATATATTGTATAAATATATTAAACCTTTAAATAATAAAACATTTAAAACCCACGGGATTTCTGTTTGCAGATCCTTCACTCAGTGAATGGCACCTGTCAAAACAGTGCAATCTCCATTCTTCAGCCCTGTGCTCACATCTCAGAGAGCCTCTGCATTGTTGACATTATCCTGATGACCTTAATACAGTAAGGTAAGAAAGTGAAACACAACAGAAAACTTGGGATTGAGGGGCATTTTCATTATTTCAGATGATATAATCTTTTAGATATAAAATCCATAAGATTCTACTCTTATATTTAAATTTTATTTATTATTAGTGTATATGTATGTATGTAAGTATGTATGTATAGGTTTGTACATATTTGTGTGTGTGTGTGTATGTCTGTAGGGGTGTGTGTATGTCTGTATAGGTGTGTATGTGCATGTGTATGTGTATGTATAGGGTGTGTGTATAAATGTATGCATATGTGTATGTATAGGTGTGTGTAAATGTGTAGGGCTGTGTGTGTGTGTTTATAGGTTCATGCTATGTCACACACGTGGTTATTACAGGACGACATTTAGGAGTTCAGTTCTTTTCTTCCATGTGGGTTCTGGGGATTCAGTTCCAAGAATCAGGCTTGTGTGGAAAGGGCTTTTACCTGCTGAGTCGTCTAACTGGCCCAGAATTCTACTTTCAAGACACATTAATGCTGCCTGTGTTTCAACACAAATCTGTAAGAGTATCATATATTGTCTGGTGGCTATATTTTATTTATTATTAAATTTATTTATTAGTGTGTGTGTGTGTGTGTGTGTGTGTGTGTGTGTGTGTGTGTATACACACCCATGTATAAGCACACATACATATAAAGGTCAGAGAAAAACGTGCAGGAGTCACTTCTCTCCCACCATATGGGACCTGGGGATCAAACTCTGGTCATCAGCCTTAACAGAAGGTGTCTTCACCTCCTGAACCACCGCACTGGCATGTAGATAATTTTTACAGGAAGAAACATTCCCTCACTAATGTTCTTAATTTTGAGAAAACTTCAATTTTTTTAAAATAAGCTGTTAACAGTTAACAAAAAGGAATTCATCAACATCAACGTATTGATAAAATCAACCCGGTATGATGAACAAAGAACTCAAACTTAAGGGAGTTCTTCCCAGTAGACATTGTCAGAGTTATTTGACCAGAACAGGCACATCCCAGCTGCAAACAATAAGACAAGGTTCTTAGAACAAATAGAACAAATATCTGAATTTCCTGAGAAAGCATTTTGGCCTTTCTAGCAAATAGGTGTGCGGGAAAATTCAATTTTATTCTGGTGAGACTCTGATTAAAAAGAGACTTAACTCAAATTTTCATGTAATCAACTTGTAAATACTCAGTAATCTCTTAGTTACCAGCTGAGAAGTTATGACAAATAGCCCAGAGTTGTCGTTTGAAAGTGTTTAAGCCAATGTTCAACTTTGTACTTAAATTATCAACCTGTACATTCTATATTCCACTATTCTTTCTACTTGTAGTGAAATTAAGGTATAAGAAGGCTAAAATACAATTTTCCACTCATCAGAAAATCAAATTTTTTAAACTATGAAGAGAGTTCAGCAAGTTTTGTTTGTAGTTTTGTTTATTTTTGTTTTATTTTTAAGATAAAAGACAAGTATACAGAAATCAACCGAGTTCCTGTACATAACAACTGGTTTGAAAAAAGTAGTGTGGCTGGAGTTTTCCTGCCTGGCCCACGGTCAGGATAAATCTCTTTCACCTGCCAGTCCCACAGCCGCTCAGACCCAACCAAGTAAACACAGAGACTTATATTGCTTACAAACTGTATGGCCGTGGCAGGCTTCTTGCTAACTGTCCTTATAGCTTAAATTAATCCATTTCTATAAATCTATACCTTGCCACGTGGCTCTTGGCTTACCGGCATCTTTACATGCTGCTTGTCCTGGCTGGCAGCTGGCAGAGACTCCCTCCGCCTTCCTGTTCTTTTTATTCTCTCTGTTAGTCCCGCCTATACTTCCTGCCTAGCCACTGGCCAATCAGTGTTTTATTAGCAACACATTTGCCATACAGAACATCCCACAGCAAAGTAGCACAAAAAATAATCTAAATCGTTTCACAGTGAAAACAACTATGGTCTCGGGCTACCTAGAACTACAGTTAACAAAAGACAGACGAGGTCTACAAAGAGATATTTGTAATTGTTACTGAAGGACAAAAAGAAAACAAGTTTTAAAAAGAGAATACATCACAGTTATGGGTCAATTGTGACCCTTGAAAAATATGTCTGAGTCCAACCCTAGTACCTGGCTGGAAATGGAACTTTATTTGACACTAGAGTCATAGTAGATTTATTAAGCTCCATTGTGGCCACACTGGAGTAGGCTAGGCCCCAAGTCCAACATGACTGGTGCTTTTAGAAGAAAGGGGGAGTCGCAGACAGGGAGGTGGCTTGTGAGCACAGGTCGGGTGGTAGGTTCACTGGCAAGGAGGCAGAGATTGGAGTTGTGTTGTGAGCCATGGGTCGGGTGGTAGGTTCAAGGACAGGGAGGCAGAGACTGGAATTGTGTTGTGAGCCACAGGTCAGGTGGTAGGTTCACCGGCGGGGAAGCAGAGATTGGAGTTGTGTTGTGAGCACAGGTCGGGTGGTAGGTTCAGGGACTGGTAGGCAGAGATTGGAGCTGTGCTTCTGTGAATCAGTGAATGCCTGGGCTACCGAGGGCTCAAGAGACAAAGAAGAGTTCTCCATCAGAGATCCCAGAAAGATTTGTTCCCCACCAGTGTCTCCAGGAAGAGTTGTTCTCCATTAGGGGCTCCAGAAGAGGCAAGAACTTGGTAACTCCTTGATCTGTGATCTCTGGACCACGGAACAATACATTTTTGTTGCTTAAACCACATGTATGT
Source organism: Peromyscus aztecus (assembly GCA_902168405.1). Classification (NCBI taxonomy): domain Eukaryota; kingdom Metazoa; phylum Chordata; class Mammalia; order Rodentia; family Cricetidae; genus Peromyscus; species Peromyscus aztecus. The sequence continues at coordinate 41,213 of CABHPQ010001030.1, read as the reverse complement.
AGAACATGGCAAGCAAGTCCTAGGAAGCTAACACAAACACTTCAGTGATCGGGAGACTTGGATGCCTCAAATATCGATTTGCTCTGTCTGCAAACATCTGGTGAGTTTGTGCAATGTACCAAAGGGTGCTCTACACCCTGGAGATTCTGCAGCAAACAGCCTAAACTCCCTTCAGGGAGTTTTCATGCTAAGTGGTAATCTGTTATATTTATTTTTGTGTGTATGTGAATATGTATGTGAGTGTGTGTTTACATGTGCATATATGCATGTTTATGAGTGTGTATGTATATATGTGTGTGTAGGTATGTGTGTTTATACATGTGGTGGAATTAGCATGAAGATCTGAGCATATGCATCATCCCTGAACGTCTCCCTGTGTTCCATCCTTCCTCCTGACTTCCTCCTGACTCCACCTTCTCCCTCTCTAGATGACTACCAATCTGCCTTCAGTCACTATCACTGCACTTAGATCCTCTAGAATTTTCAAGCAGTGGAATCATATAGTTTATGCTCTTTTTGTCTGTCTTTTTACATAGTACAGTGAGAATCCCTTGCTCATTCCTTTTCATTACTGTGGAGTTTTTCACAAAATATTTTTAGGTTTTTTTTTTCAGTCATTCCTTAATGGACATTTAGGTTATTTCTTTTATTGATTATCCCAAGTAATAACTCTTACAATTATTCACGTACCAATCTGTGTAGAGATATGTATATCATTTCTCTTAGTTGAGTTCAGAGTAGTAAAATGATTGGATCACATGGTAGGTACCTGGTTAACACTGAAGGAGTTTGAGTTTTTTAATGTGACTGTACAATTTTAGATTCCCAAAACAGTGTTGGAAATTGCTGTTTTTCTACAATCCTGTCAAATACTTGGTGGACAGGGAATGGTCAGAACTTTCAATTTGGGCCTCTCTAGTAGATATGCCTGTTATGGCTTGACACTAAAATGTTTCTCATAATATTCTTGGTCCTCAGCTGCTAGCACCATTTGGGGAAACTCTGGAACCTTCAGGGAGTGGGACCCAACTAGAGGAAGTAGATCAGTATGGGAAGGCCTTTGAAGGTCACCGCTAGGCCTTTGGTTCTGGCCTCACTTCCTGCTTCCTGGTCTGTTGTTCTGTGAACTCTGCCGCAAGTTCCTGGCACTGTGGCCTGAGGTTGTCCATCAGGCCATCCCTGCTGTGATGGATTGGACCCTTCTGAGTCTGTGATCCTAAACAGACCTCTTCTCCCATAGGGCGGTTTTGTTTTCAGGTGTCCTGGTCACATTGACAAAAAACTAATACAGGACTTCTCTCTAATTTGACTTAAGGAAATTGCACTTCCTTAGGAATGAATGATGTCGAACTGTTACAATTACAGAGATTTAGTTCATGGTCTAGCATAAAACCTCTTAGAAATGCCCATATACCTGAAAGGATGTGCTGTCTCCCGCTACAGGCTAGGTAAATATCAACTGAGATATGTGACATATCAGACCTAGTCCTTTGCGTTTGTGAGTTGAATTAAAAAACAAAACAAAACTTACATCTGTATCGAGCATGTATAGACTTTTATCTCTTGCCATCGCCCCCCTAAATAATACAGTATAGTGACTACTTACCTAGGATTTGCATTGTGTGGGGAATTATAAGTAATCTGTGGATGAGTTAAAATATCCTGGAAGGTGTGTATATGCTACATGCAAACAACTCCATTTTATGTAAAGGATTTGAGTACGTGTGGGTTGAGTATTAGTGAGGTATTGTCAGACCTAATTCCATGGGTGGCAAAGGATAACTGTATTGTGTCACTTTTCCATATCATTGTAGATTTCCCATCTACGGGTCCACCAGTTATTGAGAAGGCGTTCAAGCTGAGCAAATGGGCACTGAAGTTGAATTTTTGCATTATAATTGTAAATTTGATTGTAATTTTCTCAGTTTTGATTCGTGTATTTTAAATTTCTGTTATTAGGTGCATAAATGTTTAAGATTATGTCTTCGAAATGAATTGACCCATTTATACTCATGGAGTGATATTCTTTATCCCTGTTAATATTCTCTGCAAAGAAATCTACTTTGATATTAATATCGCCTTCCATCTGTCTTTGATTAGTGTTCATAAAAATATCTTTTCCATCATTTTATTTTTAACCTATTTTTCTTGTAGAGAGCATATTGCTGGGTTTTACTTTTTTTAAAATCTGATTTGACTATCTATGCCTTTTAATTGGAGTATGCCAATTATTTAATGTGACTATCGATGTGGGTGGTTTTTAATCTAACGTCTTGCTGTTTATTTGCCTTTGTCCCGTATGTTCCTCTTCTCCTCTGTTTCTTCCTTTGAGGCTCTCTCTCTCTCTCTCTCTCTCTCAGCTTAATTATTTTTATTTTGTATTTGCTCCTCTATTGACTTTCTAACCGATAAAACTTTATTTTCTTATTTTTGTCATCATTTTAGAAGTTATAGCAAACTTTTAAAGGTTTTTTAAAGTACCTCCAAGTGATAGTGTGCTAATGCACACATGCTATAAGCACACATGCTGGAAGGAGCCTTTAGCTTCTCCCCTCCTGGATTCTGTGCCATAGTATCAAATACTTCACCTTTGAATGAGTTGTGATCCTTATGCTACATGATGCTAATAATTACTATAAATAGTTCTCTTTTTAAAATTTATTGTTTATACATTTATATATGTGTGTGTTTGTGTGAGTTTATGTGCAGTGTGTGTGTGTGTGTGTATGTGTGTGTGTGTCCTTGGAGGCCAGAAGAGGGCATCAGATCCCCTGGAACCCGAGTTAGAGGCGGCTGTGAGCTGCTGGGTCTTCTGCAAGAGCAGCAAGCACTCTTAACTGCTAAGCCATCTCTCCAGCCCTGGCAGTTGTCTTTTAAAGATACACACTTACTTTAGGAATCTTGCATGATAACGTAGGGAGCTAGTGTCCCTGGAGCTATTCACTCCTTTGTAGATGTTTTCATCTGACATCACTGGCCTGCCTCCCAAGAATTGGCCTTTTAGATTTTGTTTATATTCATATCTGTTGTTGGTAGGTTATTTTTCAGCCTTTGAATGCCTGGAAATATTTTTATTTAGCCTTCGTGTTAGAAAATATTTTCTCTGGTGCTTTGAAGACATTCCTCCAGTGTCTTTACCTGCAGATTTCAACCGGAAACCTAATGCCATGCTTTCCTCTGTTCCTCTCCACACAGGCATTATCTTCTTTGCACACTTAGAAGCTTTTTTCTTGAACAACATGGTGATGTGCCTTGGTATAACTTTTCCTTTCAGGTGCTGGAGGTGCACTGAGTTGACTGAATATGTGGCTTACACTTTTAATCAAGTTTGTAAATTTTTGTTCATTATTTCTTCGAATAGGTCTTTTGCCTCCTATTCTTCCTTAGTGTTTTCATTTACATGCGAATTAGCATTGGCATGCTGCTCCCAGATGCAGTTTTCAAATTGCTTCAGTCTTGTTTCCTCTTTGGCTTTGGCTTTAGATCTTTTCCCTCCTCCCTCCCTCCCTCCCTCCCTCCCTCCCTCCCTAGTTCCCTCTCTCTCTCCTTCCCTCCCTCCTTCCCTCTGTACCTCCATCTTTTCCTTTTCTCCTTCGTTTGTTCATTCCTTCCTTCTTTCCTATCTTTCTTCTTAAATTTATTTATTTATTTAAGTGTGTGTGTGTGTGTGTGTGTGTGTGTGTGTGTGTGTGTGTACCATAGCCTGCATGTGGAAGTCAGAAGACAACTGTCAGGACTCTCTTTCCACCTTGTCAAGGCAAAGTTTCTGCCAGACTGCAGCCTAGTCCAGGCTAGTGGGCCCACAAGCTTCTAGACAATTCTCCTGTCTCCATCTCCCATCCTGCCTTAGGAATGCTGGAATTACAGATACATGCCACCACATCTGGTTTTTTTAATATGGGTTCTGAGTATTGAACTCAGGTGTCAAGCCTGCAGAGCAAGACTTCTATCCTCTGAGCTCTCTCTCTCTCTCTCTCTCTCTCTCTCTCTCTCTCTCTCTCTCTC
>CABHPQ010001030.1:0-28285 GCA_902168405.1 Peromyscus aztecus | reverse complement strand
TCTCTCTCTCTCTCTCTCTCTCTCTCTCTCTCTCTCTCTCTCTCTCTCACTTGCTCACACTCTCTCTCTGCCATGATGCTTTTTAATCATTAAGACATGAATGAGGTTCTTCAAGCAATTGCAGACCATCATTATAATAAGATCCTAGAGCTTTGCTTTGAGGCGACTTGGCATAGGGACATGCATTCTGTTCACTGGGTGTTGAATCACCATATAGGTCCCAATCAAGAGGTGAGTGGGTGACTCTAGAGGTCTTGAAGTTCTTATAATGGGACACTCTTGATACCTGGATCAGAGGTGGCCAAACTGTACCTTCTCAAGTGCATTGTAATGTTGCCAGCCTAGGATAGGGCTGGTTGCCTGTGCCTATTCTCAATAAATGTCAAGGGCTGTTCATCCAAACCTAACCTCCTTGTACTTCTTCCTCTGTCTCTGCCAGACCTGGAGGGTGATGATGGTTACTGGGGAGGAGGGAGTTTGGGCAGGGTCTAGGTGCCATCAGGTGATGGGGGGGGGATGGTAAAGAAACCTTGGTCATGTCAGAGTATTCCTTCAGGCTTCAGTTACAAAACAGGTATTAAAAAATAAAACCTAATTAGCCAAGAGTGGTAGTGCATGCCTATAATCCCGGCCCTAGGCAGGTAGAAGGAAAAACATGAGGAGCTCAAGGCCAGCGTGGGCTACATGAGACCCTGTTTAAAAAAAAATAATAAATATATAGATAGATAAGTCCTTAAGTAATTCAAGATGGCAATAGTCAAACACTATCTGGCAAGCATGACTACGCCCATGTGACCATGCCAGTCATCTGTCCTGAAGCTGGTCTCCTGTGAAAAGGCCACCTTAGAGGTAGAGCTACCAAGGAAGCACTTGGGAAACTCGCTCTTCTGTCTGCCTCTCCAGGCTTTTGTGTGTGAGTTTCCCGAGCCATGCCAGCTGAGGTTGTTCAAGGAAGTAGGCTAGTCTCCCTCCTCCTTCCCTCTCCTAATGCAGCACTCAAGTGGGCTCAGGGCCCCAAGCGGCTCCAGTGCTGTCTTTATTAGGTTTCGGCTTCCTGTCACAACAGCCAAGCCCCACAGGAACAAGAGGAAATCGAAATCAATTTTCTCCAGCAGAGTCCAGACGCCAGCTTCATTGCTGAGGGCGGCAGACAGGAGTACAGGTGTGACGCTGAGGCCTCTGAGCCCACGGCAGCGGTGATCCTGGTCACTGTGCAGTCAGCAGGCCTGTAGTGCTGATGGCACAGCAGAGGGCCTTCTGTGGGCATCATGCCAGGAAAGTAGAGCAGTAACCTGTGCTCATTCTCCATTGATCCTCGTGATTCCACCCTCAGTGAGTCATTCTTGTAACTTCCATCCCCAGGGGCACTGCCCAGCTGTGAGCTTTAACTTGGGTTAGTGTGGGGTGCTTCATGGTGTACCCTCTGCTTAGGATGCCCCTCCCCTTCACACCCAGTGGCCTCCTAGAAAGAGACCCAGTTAGGATCTTCAAGAGTCAGGAAAGTATTGTGTGACCGAATGTCCCAATGTCTCTGTATCAGTTCCTAAGAAGGTGGGTTTAGCACTCTGGCACAAAAGGAATCATGAGTAGGCTGCGTTTTCTAACCCTGTGGGTAGCCTTGTCCCATTGACTGCTTTGCTAACTACCCATAGAATATGCATTCTCTATAAACCCATCAGAGTTGTGGAGTTGCATTTAGCCTCTGATTTTATGTACAAGCAAAAGACAGAGTTTTCTAAGGGGCTAAGCCTAGAAAAAGAAACCAGGAGGAAGTTAGAGAGGGTACGAGTCAGACCTTCGGAGAGCTGTGGGACCTAACACAGATGGCCATGCAAAGCTGTGCCATGCTTTCTGTGAAGCGTCCCCATTGCTTATTCAGACTGCACTACAGACCTGCTTGGGTGTGAATCTTAAGCTAGGCAAGAGCAGAGGTTGGGGAGATGAGCTACAATGCTTTGGAAGGCGAATCAAAGCTAGACTCAACAGATCTTTCTAAACCAGGCTGTCCTATGCCCAATTCTAAGGCTTTACCACCCCTAGCCAGGCTACAGGACATCTGATCAGAGTCTTTTGTGGCTACCTAGTGCAGGACTGGTGGAATGAGATAAGGACATAAAGCAGGAAAGAAGGATGGGAAATGGGAACCAGGATGGAGTGGTGTATCACACAGGAGCACAGGTGCCAGAGTTCAAGTCTCATCTCTGCCGTTTCCTAGCTGTGGCTTCAGGCAAGTTACCTTCCCCATGCCTGCATTTCCTTACCTGTAAAACTGGCATGCCATCATCCAATTTACACTGTTGGTTTGTGACAGGGGTGAAATGAGTTACTAGTTACAGAGCATGTAGGAACAAGGGAAGTAGCTCAGTAGGTCAAGTGCTTGCTTGAAGCATTAGGACCTAAGTTCAAGCCCCACAGCCCATGTAAAAATGCTGAGCATAGTGGTGCACACTTGTACCCCCAAGGCTGAAGAGATTGAGATAGACAGACCTTTGGGGCTCACTGGCCAGCCAGTGTCGCCTGATTGGTGAGATCCAGTCCAATGAGAGACCCTGACCCAGAGAAGACTAGCAGCATCCCTGAGGGACACTCAAGATTGTCCTGTGGCTTCCACATACACATTATACCTTACCCACACATGACCACACACAGATGCACATGCACACGACAATTAAAACAACAGCGACAGAGGCCTGAAGAGATGACTCAGTATTGAGATCACTTGCTCTTCTTGCAGAGGACCCTCTGGGTTCAGTTCCCAGCACCCACATGGAAGACCTCAAGCATCTTTAACTCCAGTCCCAGGCAAGCCAGTGCTCTTCCAGTCTCTGAGGACACCAGGAACACACATGGTGCATTTACATATACGTAGGTAAGTACTCATACATATAAAATAAAAATAAATAACAATAAAAATATCTGGAACCATGTCCATTGCCTCACAGGCATCATATTTTATTAAATCCTTTGCTGAATATCAGAACTGGCTTGAAATTAACCATAAACCACAGTGGAGGAAGACAGTCCATGCAGCCACAAACAGTAGGAGGGAATTCCCAATCTACAACTTGTGTCTTTCAAGAAACTTTAAAGAAGTTGTAATACACAATGTCCAAATGCTTTTCTATTCCTCTTGCCTCACTACAGTCTGTATTCTTCAACTCATAGCACCTTCAAGCATTTCCAGCCTCTGTCTATACACACAGCTCCTTCTCTCTCCTTCTGTGGTGGCCACATTCATGTCTCATGAATCTCCTGTTAGTATTGTACCCTGGGCACTGAGAGACCAAGGAATCCATATCACCCTCTGCTTCCACAACCTCTTCTCTCCAGTGAGGCACTGAAGCTGAAGGCTGATGAAGACCCTTTCCTGGAGGACACTATGACTTTTGGTCAGCTGATTGGCCACAGGACCCGCTGAACCTCCATTACATTGTATAGCAACCCAGACTGGGACACGTCCATCTTCCTGGTCTCCCCTTTATTCAGGGAAGACCTGCACTGTGGCCTGGTGGTTCTCCATGGCTTCCCAAGTCCCACTCTATCGATTTCATATCCCCAGAAATCTCCTCTGTAACATTCAAGCATAGTTAGTTCCATCTGTGTCTATTTCTTAGAGGACTGGACTCAGCTCCCTTTTCCCTCTTCATTCAGGATATAGATTGCTTTTGCCTCTTTAGCTGGGACTTTCTGAGCCTCTTGCACACCAATTCAGCATCACCATGGTGCAGAACCCTGGGTACACTGAGATGGTCTCAGAGAGCTTCAGAAGGTGAGAGGCTGAGCTGTGACTGCAGTACCTCCCACTCAGGAAATGAGGAGATATGTTGTCAGGAATGTCTACTCTCAGTACTTGTGTGTGTGTGTGTGTGTGTGTCCATGTGGGTATGCACAGGGGCATGAAGGCTAGAGGTCAAGTCTAAATGTCATTATTGAGTGCTTTCTTCTGTGGCTCCTGCTTGTTACCCTGTTTGTTTGTTTGGACAGGGTTTCCCAGAGATCAGTAATTCAACTATACTGGTGGGCCAATGTGGTCCAGAGAGCCACCGGTCTCTGAACCATGCCCCAGGAAGTGGGGCTTTTATGTAGATGCTGAGGATCCACACTCGGGTCCTCATGCTTGTGTGGCAGGCCCTTGACCAACTGAACCATCTCCCCAGCCTCTACGCAGTAGAGTTTATCACAGCATTTCTAGCTCTTTGGGTAGAGATTTAGACCCATTCTTCACTGGATCCTCATTGTATCTCTGTGACACATGGTATTTACAACACATAGTTGAAAGTGGAGAACCACCTTAATGATGGGCCAAGGTCCTACAGCTGGTATGTAAGTGACAGACTCAGCCTTGAACCTACCACCTGTCTGCCCCCATAGCCCATGACCTCTGTGATTGTGCTCTGGCCTGCATACAGCATAGGTTCAGCAACATGGGGACATGGTGGAGTGAGGGGCACGGAGGGAGGGAAGCAGCTGGGTTGTAGCCTAAGGACAACCTATCCAAGCCAGTGGAGAACAAAGAAAACATTGTACTGAAGACGTTGGCCTTGATACCCACAAGGGTACAGAGGGCAGGGGATACAGAAAGAAAGGAAGGAACTGCAAGGGGGAACTGGTGGGAAAGGGGCAGAGGCATGTGCTGGAGCACATTCAATGTCATCCTGAATTAGATCATAAAAAGTAAGTGCTTTTTAAAAGCAGTTTTGCTCAGCAGGGGATGAGCTGTCAAGATGCCTGGTGATTCAGAGGCCCTGAGCCTCACTCACAACCAGCTTGGGAGGCAGAGGTGAGGATACTGCTGTGGGGAACAATGGTCCAGCTTCTCTGTTGTCTGCAGCAGGTTGAAGTGAACCAGCTGTCATTGAATTCCAGCTCATCCATCCTTAGCTCTCAATCCCATGTACTGGACTCTTGTGATCTGCTGGAGCTGGCTTCACATCCCAGCAGGGCCACCCACCATGCACTGTGTGACCTGGGAGATGCCAGGAACATCTCTCAGCTGGGTCTACCCTCTGGACACAGAGAAAGTATGAGGAGCTTATGTGTGGATTAAATGAGACAATCTTTGCACGGATCCTCGTATTAATAAGCCCTCAGAATGTGCTAGCTCTGTTTTGTTTATCATCTCTCTATTATTGACACGTGCCTGACAGTTTCAGTGTGGGGCTTCAAAGAGAAAGGAAAGAGGGGCATACCTCCTTGTAGAGAGCAACATAGCTTGCTGCTCCCTGCTGTTAGGATAATCCTCTTCTTCATGGACCTCCCCTGTAAGGGTGTGTGGCTCCATGATGGCTTCTGGCCAATGGGGTGTCGGTGGGCATAACAGATGCTACTTGGGGGTCTGGCAAATCAACACCTCTCCTGTGTGACCCTCTGCCTTCTCATCCATCTAGGTGACCTGGTTGAAGATGGTGATGGCAAAGATGCTGAAAGCCGGGTCCCTGTGTGACTGTGGAACAGAACCTCCCCATCCACCACTACCGGCCTCCTATGAACTGCCTTGCTGTGTCAAGCTGCGGAGAACTTGATGTTGTGTGTCATAACTCTTAGCCCACCCAGACTTTTACATTCAGCCAAACCACAATGAGTTTGGAACTGCCTGTGGCTTCAGACTGTTTAGATGTTGTGTGAAGTGGAGTGACAGGAGGCAGTCCCTAAAGCCTTTCTTAGCTCAGACATTCCAGGCAGCTCAATGCTCTCTAATACGAAAAAAACAAAAAAACAAAAAAACATAATAAACAGCCTTCTCCATAGAGCCTGATAGGTCTGTGGAGTCAGCTGACTTAGACGAGCCACTAAAGGGGCCTAGAGACAAGCTGGTCCCACTTTCCTGAGGCCTGAAGGAGGCTCTGCCCTAGCCTTTAGTGAATGACTCTCTAGTCTGCTTTAGCTCAGCATTCTGGGGAGAGGCTCAGGATCACATGAGTGCGCAGAGAGACTGAGCATGTGTGTGCCCAAGTGTGTGGATCATGGCTAGGTTGCTTTATAAATATTTATTTGTAGATGTTTCTTCTTAAACAGCTGTTGGAAGGGGTGGAGTCAGAGAAAGCAGCCACCAGTGCAGTACTTTGGAACCCCTCAGCGATGCTGAGATCTCTCTGTCTCATGCATATGTGCGCATGAAGCCACACACACAGGCACATATACGTACACACATGCACGTGCATGCACCACTCCCTTTTAATCCTGAGACATCTTCAGGAAATGCTCTGGCTTGTCTCCTTGGAGACTGTCAGAGTATCAGACATAGTGTGGAGTGTGTATTGGGTGTGTATGCGTGTGTATGCCTGCTCGTGTGGGATTACAAGACCCTCCTGCCACACTCAGCCTTTTATGTGGCTGCTGTGTCTTCATACTCGTACAGCCGGCACTTGACTGAGTCATCTTTCCAGCCTAGGAAGAGACCAGATGTCAAGCTTCCGCTCCTGCTGGGGGCTCTATGTAGGGAATTAAGTCAGTATAGCTTCACACATATCCCATCAAGTTTAGAACAAAGGACCTAAATGACTTGAACCACCTTTCGTGGATACTGGGCCCTCTTCCCTGAATGGACTTCCCCACTGGTGAGCAAACCCCTAGTCTTGAAGGTCCACCGTGGGGACTGCTAAGAAAGTGGCAGCAAGACCAGGTAGAACTTGAACTTGGGGCTGGGACTTCACCCTCATATGCATGAAACCCTGGTGATGTCTAAAGAGAAGGAGGAGGGGTAGGGAGCTCCCCAACCTTTGCTTCAGGCTTTGTAAATTTCAGAGGCAGAACAGAAGACTGGGCACCAATCCCCTCCTGATATTCTTAGTTTATGACAGTTCTAATGTCAAGGCAGGAAAGAGGCACTGCGGGGTGTCCTTGCTTAACTAGAACACATGGGCAATGGGCAGACATAATACACAGCAGCCAGCCCACAGGACTCGCTGTCAACCCTCGTGTGGAGGGCTCCCTGCAGGGACCTAGCACTCCTTTGCTTCAGCTCATTACCCCAGCTTTGCTAGACAGAGACTTGAGGAACCTGTCCATGACCTCCCCCCCTCCCCAGGCACGGAGACTCAAGCTGCCAGATTCTCAGGACAGACTGTTAGTTTAGGTTTTTGAATGGCAAGAAGCAGGCATGGGAAAAGAGAAAACAAGCTACAACCCCAGGCTTCCAAGCTGCTCTGGAGAAGACAAGCAGCTCTAGAGGGAGGAGGCTCCAGTGAGTTGCACCTGGGGAGGTGGAGTGGGGGGGGCGGGGCTGAGAGCAGAAGTCCCATCAGACACAAGAGCTCCAGGATTCAGCAGTGCCCTTCAACTCCTAACCCTTCAAATGTGCTTTTTGCCTCACTCTGCATCTACTTCACCTCTTTCTGATACTCAGCTTCTTCAGTCCTTGTTCTAACTTCTGTGTTGTTCTTGCTTCTGCTCGCTCAGAACTTTGATCTACCCACAGTCCCTCAGAATCCTGCACCCAGCCTCTTTTGAACCCATGGCCCTTTAGCTGACTCTCCTATACTTTCTATATGATGCCTGACCAGTTCCTTGGCCATGGCTTACTTTGTAGACTGCCTGTCTATTATAGTTTAAACATTCTCTTCTCCACGTACGAGCACATATCTTGGCAGTTTTATCCCCATTGTCAAAGCATTTTGGAGTTGAGATCATTAAGAAATGACTAGGTCATGAGGACTGTGCTTTGTGGATGCATTAATGTAGTGGTTGTAGGAGTGGGCTTGGTATAAAAGCCAGTTCAGCCCTTTCATGCCTTTGTACACACTCCTTGCTCTTCTGCCCTGCACAGTAGGATGATGTAGTAAGAAGGCTCTCACCAGATGCAGCCTCCCAAACTCTGACTTCCCAGCCTCTAGGAATGTAACAAATCTCTTCCTTTCTAAATTGCCCAATCTCAGGTGTTCTGTTTGTAGTAGCATAAAATGTACTAAGACGATGACCCTGGGTAAGATGTCTGTCACTCTACTGTGGAGAGGAAGCTACCTGATCTCACAGCTGCTTAGAGGTGGTGCCAAACATCACAGCAGTGGAGGGAGGTCATGGAAGAAGTCTGGAGGCCAAGAGCCCCTCCCTGGGCTCAGTCCCTTGCCTCTCTGCCCTGCTCTCTTCTTGCAGATGTTCGCAGGCTAATCATGAAAACATGGAAGCAGGGCTATGAAGCCTGTGGATGACCTGCCCATCCACACAGCATCTGAATCTCTAGCCTGGTCCCCCTCCTCCTCCTCTTCTTTCTGTTAGCCTTGAAATAGAAGCAACTGAGTTTGCCTTACTTCTTTTTCAAAAACCAAAATCAACACTGCCTTAGCAAATATTTGAAGAGTAGCTTCCAGAGTAAAGTCACTCTACTTGACACGGGAATTTCATCTCAAGACAGCAGAACGCCATTGCAGGTAAATATTGATCACAAGTTATGTTTTACTCTTTACTTTCATATACATTGTCTGATGTCATTTCATTAGCATCACACAGTAGAGTCAAGAAGGATGATGTTCCACCTGTCTCTGTTTGCTGTAATAAAACTATGACCAAAAATAACTTGGGGAGGAAAGGGTTTATTACTGCTTACAGGCTAGAGTCCATTACTGAGGAGAGCCAGGGTGGGGGTTCAATGCAGGACCATGGGGGGCAGGACTGAGTCAGAGACCATGGAGAAATGTGGCTTACGGACTTGCTTTCCATAGCTCATGCAGCTTAATTTCTTATATAGCCTCGAACCACCTGTCTAGGGGAGACACCACCCACAGTGAATATGGCCTCCCACATCATTGATTAGGAAAATGTCTCATAAACATACCCACAGGCCAATCTGATGGATGCAATCCCTCAACTGAGGTCCTATCTTCCCAGTTAACTCCAGTTTGTGTCATGTGAGTAAAAACCAACCAGCATAACATGGTCCTTTCTTTGTGGATAAAGAAACTGGTGTTCATGCACCCAGTGACCTGCCTTAGGCCCTATAGGGAAAGGTAGAGGACTCAGTACTAGAACTTGGGTTGTAGCACCTCCCTCTGGGGACTCTAGAACATTCCTTATGATGAAAGGCTCCTCATGGCTGGGATAGTCTCCTATGTTTGTGTTGTTGTACACATGGGTTTTTTGCTGGCATTCCTGTTTTTGATTCCAGATTCCCAAAAGGTGTTATTTGTTCTTGAATGCCCAGGTACCTAAGCACTGACTTCCCGGGATGGGTCATAAGTTCTTTTCAGTATTCAAAAAACATGCTTGCTTTCTCTCCCTGCCAATTTTGAGTTTCCTCTCCTCTGTCCATGGTCCTGCATGCAGGACCTTTTTTGGTCTCTGGAGAATAGACACAATTTCCCCTCTCACCCTGAGGCCACTGGTTCCCAGGAGCCTTGTACATCAACTCTAAGGCCATCCGCCTTGCCTACTTTCACATTTTCAGGCAATGAGTGGCGTTAAATTTTACCTGAGTTTTATATCAAAGATCGATGTTGGAGCCATGGGCCCTCAGCTGGTCGGCTGAATCATGGGGTTTCCTGAGCTAGAAGAAGAAACTTACGGGCCAAGAACTTGTTAAAATGTGAGGCAGGTTCTAGAAAAGATAGTAGGAAAGGCAGGCCCTGCAGGGAATCTTTCATTATTGTGTCAGAGAAGGAAGAGGTTATACAGAAGGAAGCTGGATTTCAGCCTGCCTTGGAGTGAGGAAGGTGGGTGAGAAGTTCCTTCTTAATCAGAGCCTGGTGGGAAGCCAGGAAAGCTGTGGCTGTGACTGATTGCTGTTCTGATGATGACTTGGAGAGAGAGCACTACACAGCAGAACTGTATGAGCTGTGCATATGTATGGGCTATGTGCATGTATGTGTTTGCAAGCATGTGATGGCTGTTGCTTTTTCACTTCTGACTAATGACTGATATTCCAAGCATCCATGTGCCAGCCTCCTTCCACTTGTTCCCCTTTTCTGTGGCTTGTGGGAGAGCAAGGAAGATACAGGTTGCTCTGTACCTCTTAGGCTACTATCAAGGGAGAGTTTTCCAGCTGCAGGAGATTCTGATCCATGCCGTCATCCAAAGACCCAGATTCCTCTTATTTTTTTCTCTATAATCTTTAAAAAACAACAGTTCTCAAATGTGAGTACATATTAAATCTTGTCACAACCAAGTTTGAGAACCACTGCCATAGGACATTGTTCTTATCTATGGGCCCGAAGATACAAGTACACACACACACACACACACACACACACACACCTGCTAAACATACATGTACTTTCCACTGATATTCTGTTGGATTTGCTCATGATACACAAACCTTTATTTCTAATATTATGTGCCAAGTGCTAAGATCTTTCCTAGAATCCAAAAGAGAAGCATGCAAGTCAGTTTTGGGAACTGGAGCAGCTGCCTAGGGGCAAAGACCCTTAGTGGCTATGTATGACTTTGGGCTAGCTCCATTTGTTTATTGAATTAACATCTAGCCTTGTCTGTTCATCCACAAAATAGAGCTAATAACTAAAACTGCCTCTGAGAATTATAGTCAGGATTATGGAGGGTAAGTCTTACAGTATTTAGCACTGTGCCTCCCTGTAGTTAGCTCTGAATATTTACAAGCTGTTCTGACTGCTGTTTTCTGGGCTGGGTAAGGACTCATAGTGATTGGAAATCTTCATAGGGCTGAGATAGAGCCAGATCTGAGAGTAGATTTCAGGTTTTTCCATTTAGCTGGGACACATGATAACCAGATGCAGCTGCTTGGCAAAAACAGTAGCTGCTGATCTTGGTGCCTGTGTGCTTGTGTAGGTAGGGACAGGACTCAGCCATGGAGGAACGAGAAAAATAGGGTTGTCTAGAATTCCAGCCTTGGGAGAGTCTGACCACAGAGGTTGTCTGACTGGTCTTGTCTGTGGCTTGCTGTCCCCAAGGATGTGGAACCTCCACAGAGGCCAACAGGGCAGTGGGGTATTGTGAGCCTATGCTGCCCTTGTGTCTTCAGTTGCCATGGCAGAGTCAGCTGACATTCTCCAGCTCTGGCTTCACATTCTGTCTCATTCTCTCTCCCCCACCCTTTCCCTCTCCCTTCCTCCTTCTCCTCTTTCTCTCTCTCTCCCTCTCCCTCTCTCTCTCTCTCTCTCTCTCTCTCTCTTTCCTTCCCTCTCTTCCATGTCTTCTATGCTACCTTTGTACTGTTCTCTGGAATGTGCCTCCCTCCATGCAGAACCTTGAGATCCAGTGGTTTCTTTGATTCTGCCATGTCCTTGGTACTAGGGTTTTTCTCAATTTGTCCATTGAAATGGAAGCAAAAAATGACCAAGACAGTGTATGAATAAGAGAATGGTATGGGATCACTACACACTAACTGAGCTTTGAGGGTAGATATGAGTTGGCTCAATAGGATGGAAAGGAGATCCACACACTAAGTCTAGTGATGTCTTTTGTATGAGTGTGCAGGGGAGAGGGATTGCGTTTGTTTGTCCACGTATGTCGACAGGCCACAGATCAGTGTTGTTAAGTTTCTTCCACCGTTTTTTTTGTTTGTTGAGATAGTGTCTCTAATTGAGCCTGGAGCTCACCAATCTGGCTAGACTGATTGGCCCACAAGCCCCAGACATCCTCACGTCTCTGCCTCCCCAGCACTGGGAATGTAGGTCCATGCAGCAATGCCCACCTTTTTACGTGGGTGCTGGTAATCTGAACTCAGTTACTCACGCTTGTACTACAAGCACTTTACAGAGCAAGCCTAAGTAGTTTCCACTGGCGCACCTGCAGGGCCGGTTTCAGAAGGAGCAACCATGAGAACGGGGTACCTCAGTTCATTTATAAGCCAGCTTGCAGCCTCCGCCTCCAGGTTCATACAGAACTGCTTTTGTTCCTAGTTTTGTCTGAGAATTTTAGAGGCAGTATGAGGTTCCAAGGTCTTTGGCTTTGACATCTAGGTTGGTGTTTTCTCCTCCCTCTCTATCCTTCTTCCTCCCCAGAGGCCTCACAGCTATATCTGTCATCGTGCTGAGGTCAGCCATAGAGATATTAGTAGCCCTCCTCTATGTCAAAACACCTTCTCCCCAGCTGCTCCTCATCTTACACTCCTGCCTTCAGACCCTTTCAGACAGTTGTCTTCAAAGATTCCCAAACCAAAGGAGAGGGTGTTGGGGGGCGGATGGTGAGGAGATAATTCATCTCCATCTGCCACAGTACTCTCCACACCAAATAATGAAATATAAATCCTGTTTCTTCCCACCATCTGCAGTCACAGCAGCCAACTCTGTGAGGAAGGAAGTCAAAGCCGAGGAAAGGCAGAAGGGGCAGAGTTCTGCAAGCCAGGGCTCACCTGTACACCTGTGGAAGGCTTCTTAAGTGTCCACACATGATCAGAAGAACATTCCCTGATTCTTCCCTCCCCTGCAAGGATCACACCTTCCTTATAAGTTGGCCTTTGCTCCAAGTTTCTCTTTTGTGAGCAGACAGTTATGTAGAAAGACAATGATACAGTGAGTGAGCCTCATAGACTCAGGGTCTAATGAAGGGGGCAAGCACATGACAAGAAAGTATGACCATTTGCACAGTGTTATGATCTTAGGTGCCAGAGGCCCCTAAGCTAAGGGAAGGGTCAGAAGGGATTCCCCAAGGGTCATGTACACAAGCTGCCCCTTGAGATGAGCCAGAAGAGAGTTATGTTTGCCAAGTCCTTCCAGATGCTGTGGTCACTCTGAGGATTCTCCTTGGGTGATGACACCTGGTTCCCTTAGCAGTTGGAAGGCAGTTCTGGGCTGTGATTGGTAGAAGAGGAGATTGGGGATTTATGAAGCTTACAGTGTTCTACTTGGCAGGTGGAAGAGCTAGACATAGGATGCAGGCAATCTGACTCCAGAGCCCATGCTCTTTACCCAGAATGCCTCATTTCCTCTGCATCAGGCACGAGAGGAGCAGAAGTAGGATGCTGCAATCAGTAGGCCTGCAGGACTTGTAGCACCTCCTTGCATTGCCCTGGTCACAAATTCCCCTCTGTCCTCCGATGCTGGTCATGACTTTTTTCTTACAAGCTCACTTTCTGGGTTTGGTTGTTGCTAGCTCATTTAGAAAAAGAATCCTGAAGAATTTTGGCCCAGGGACCCATTACAAGAATGAGAAAGAGCCCTTGTATATTTTAAGTTGACATCTATCTTTATTTTATTATGCTTAGTCTCATAAGGTGTTGTTTCCAGGTTCTTATAAATATTGCCATTTTGTAGTAAAATCACTACGGCTTTCTTTTATATGTGTCAAAAGGAAATTAAATACCAAAGCACTTGATGCCTACCATTTTCTATATACAAAAAAAGAAGAAGAAGAAAAAAAAAAAGAAAACAACCACAGTGGGAAAAGCACAGTGACCAAAAATAAACAATACAAAAAAAGTTCTTTAGCACTTGGGAATTTTTCTTTATTTCCTTTTCTATTGAATTCCATCTGATTTCCCCTAGAAGTTTATATGTACATTAGAACTAATGCTTGAAAATGCCTGCAACCATAAGGTACTGAGTGGCAAAATAGTTTTCTTCTTTGAAATATGATCTGTAATTGGTCTTATGTTGCTAATAACTGACCACAACAATATACATGCAGAAATAGTTTTTAATTTTTAAAATTTTATTTATTTTGCATGTGTGAATGTTTTGTCTGCATATATGTCTGTGCACCGAATGGGGCCTAGTGCCAGTGACGGCCAGAAGGGAGTGTCAGATGCCCGGGAATTGGAGTTACAGACCGTTGTGAGTTACCAAGTAGGTGCCGGGAACTGAACTCAGGTCCTTAGGAAGAGCACTCTTAATGATTGAGTCATCTACTCCAGCCCTCAAAAATATTTTTGATGAAAATCTTAAATATGTAAAGTAAAAAAAAAAAAAAAAAACCTTGGAAAGCATCTCTTCTTCAGAGATTTGAAGCTCCCTTTCACAATTAATTGATGTGGGCATGGATGCATATGAACAATGTCTATGACATTCGTAACAATTTTGAGTCACTACCAAATGGGAGGCTTATCATCACATAATTATTGGTGATTGTTGCTAAGAGCATTGATTATGGTGGACTTGTGCTGTGTTTAACTTTGTTACGCTAAATCTCACAAGCTTGTGTGGGGTGCTAGTAAAGGTGCAGACACATGGCTGATGACAGGAAGGTGGGAGAAACGGATATGGGTACCTCAGTGCCTTGAGGGTGTGGTACTGAGTAGCTGGAGTGAGATGTGGAGCTTTGCACCCTATCCTCTTCAAAATTATGCATGCTGTGTATCTGGGACATTGAGTGAGGTGACTAGCATTCCCTACCTCATCCCTTCCTCTTAGTAATAACAGTGAAGGCAAAGGGTGTTTTATGGGGACAGACTTCTCAGGTGACTTTTGAATATATTCTAACTCTAAGGTATAGGGAGGTATGGTATGCTTTTATTCCCTGGATAAACGAAGCCAACCTCAATATTCCTTAACAATGCTCTCATTGCCCTTTGCTTGTGGCCTTGTCCCTTGGGAGTCACAAAGGAAAATGTGGGGCTTTTATATCAAATTCATCTTTCCCAATAGCCCTTGAATTCAGAAAACCCAGACACACAGTATCTGATTTTTCATAGAAATACACACAAGAAATACACAAAGACAGTAGCATTCTCTAGGCTTCTGGAGCCTTGGAATGAAGGTGGTTCATGCACATTCTCTGGGGGTAGCTGAGGACTCTTCAGTTTCTACTTGTTCCTTCTCTTCACATATGACAAAAGCTGACAGCACATGCTTTGTGCTTCCTTGCACACAGGATTAGGGGCATGATTGACACCTGCCATCCAATACAGTTGTTGAGATCTGGAAGATGGAATTCAGAGAGAATTGTTTTCCTCAAGGCTCCCAGTGCCGCCCCCCACCCCGTAGACTCCTGTACCAGGTTCTAGTGTTCATTCTCTGTCTCTCTGTATGTCAAGAAAGAGTCATGGTGCCAATATCTTCTTGATGTCATTCTCTAAGATAGCATTTGTTAACCTGTGGGTTGTGACCCGTTTGGGGGGGTCACATATCAGATATCCTGCATATCAGATGTTTATATTCATAACAGTAGCAAAATTAGAGCTATGAAATAGCAAGAAAATCATTTCATGGTGGAGGGGTCACCACAATATGAGGAACTGGAATTAAAGAGTTGCAGCATTAGGAAGGTTGAGAACCACAGCTCTAAGACTTGGAAGGGCCAGTTTGCTGATATACAGAAGCTCTCTGAAATGATGGTGGCCTCAGCTTCAAATGAGTGCCTAATTAGTTCTCTAGTGCTTGAGAAGTCATCTCAGAGACCATGTATAGAACCCATGCTCATATCCATCCTTGTACTTTGGTTAAGTATCTAGTTCTTTGTGTAAAATTCCTTTTGGTTTAAATATCTAAAAATGTCTATACCCTGACTGGTACATTGCTATTTTGAAATTCACTTTTCTTGGTGCTCAAGAGACTTTGTTACCTTTGTGCAAGTCAGGTATCATGGTAAGGTTTAGGACAGATGAGAGAAATTTGTTTTCCTTATTAAAACAAAAGGGCTGATGGGAAAGAGGTTGTGGGAAGGTATGAACAGCATTTATTTGTTGTTTTCATTGTTGTTACAAAAAAAATTGACAAAGGCAACTTATAGGAGTGAGGCTTCTTCCGGGTCATAGTTCTAAGATGCAGTCTGTCACAATAGGCAAGACATGGCAGCAGAAGTTGGAGGTCAGATGATCTGGTCTTAAGTTAAGAAACTGAAAGAGAGAAATTAGCACTGGTGCTCAGCCTACTTCCTCAGCTTTATTCAGTCCAGAACCCCAGTCTGTGGAATGGTGCTACCTACATTTGAGGTAGCTTAATTAACTCAGTCTAGAAACTCTGTCATAGACATGCCCAGGAGTCAGTCCATCTCTTAAGTGATGTTAGATCCTGTCAAGAGGATAATGTTAGCCATCATACAGCACAGCTTGTCAACAGAAGCATGTTTGTGGTAGATTAGTCTTAAGGAAGAATGTGCATGGGTGTTCCCAGTGTGGAAATTGATTCCATGCCCATAATCTCTTTAGAAAACCTTCATGTGCCCCTGGCTTGGAGACTTGATACTCTTAAAAAAATTTTTTTTTCCTGAAAGTCTGACAGGAAAGTAGAGGCATTCAGCTTTTAGACATTGACCTTTTGGTTATTGCAGTTGCTGAGGGTCACATGGCTGTGATTCTGATGTGGAGGACAGAAGAGGAAAGGGGATGAGGGAGAGTTTAACTATAGAGAGGAAGCAAGGAAGTGGAGAGGGACCAGTCGGCAAGTTCCAGTCCAGTTCTAACCAGAAGGCACTGGACTCACTAGTCAGTGAACCACAGTGACTCATGTTCATGCGGTACCTATCACATGGTCAGGATCAATCAGTGGATGAATGAGAAATTCTAAAGATTGGGAGAGGCCTGGAATGGTAAGAGGCCAATGCCTCCCATCTTAAAGCAGTCTTTAAGATACATTGAGAGACATGGCAGTGTGGTGGAAATGTAGGCTCATGAACTCTGAGACACCATCCCAGGATGGTTTATAAACTGAAACACTGGAGAGTTGCCTAACCACAAGGAGCTGTGCCTATGTATTCATATCATAAGCATGTTATGAAGTATAAATGATGCAAAGTAAGTAGAAGAAATAGCATATTGGGAAGCACAGTACAATAATATTTAAAATGTTCCTTTTAGTGTGTTCATTTTATTTTTACAATACATACACTATTCAAAGTTGGGAGAGATTTGCGATGTATAACCACTTTAATGGCAATTTATTTTTGTAGACAGAAGAATTGAGCAAACAAGCAGCCTTTTGTCTTTACTGAGAACAGAGCAAGCATACACTAGAGCCAGAGCATGGAGGATGGAGGTTAGACAGATAGGAGCAGCTCTTTGCATGGACACAGTCCAGCTTGGGGCAGGTGGCAATGAAGCCTGAAGCTTTCTCCCCTGGTAGGGTGCTAGGGCTTAAACACCTCGCTGGCCTTTTCACCCCAAGGCTTCTTGCAGGAAAGGTTTAGCTATTTTCCTAATGATAGCTGAAGCTTGCCCTTAGCTCTTGCCACCCCCTACCTTCACTTTAACGTCTTGGACTCGCCTGTTCCCCAACAAGCAGCATCACTAACCCATTTAATGCTCCAGGCAAGGGAATGTTGAAGTTCTTGGCTCTCTCCTGAGACTTATAAATATATAATAGCTTTGACAGGACATGTCATGTTAGGGCCTCTTTCCCTTCATGAGCCAGGGATATGCTCTATCTGATGAGCTGTGAAGAACAGAGGTTGAGTGCCAGTCCTTAAGTTCTACACATTTCCTGATCTCCCCTCCGCAGCAAGAGACAGACAGACAGACACATCGGCAGGCAGGCACCTGTCACTTCGGCATCCCTGCATCCTTAAACAAGCAACTGAGAGTGATGTTAAAATTAGCCTGCACTGGAGGCATTTGGAGTTGAGGAAATTAGCTGAATGCTTCCTTGGTAATTGTCGGTGAGGCTGTGAAGGGTATGTCGTGCCTGAGAGAAGCTGATAACAAACAACTCGGGAATCCAGAAATAAACAGCTGGCTCTTCTCTTTCTTTTGTCCTTTGGAGATGCCTTTGATGCCTGTAGATGTCTCTTTGTCCTTCCCTTCTTTATTCATTCCTGTGGAAGGAAAGGTGAACTGTTGTCTACTAACCCATGGCAGAGGGAAGTCCCCAGCTGGGAAGAGATTACATGATATTTATGGATTGTCTGAGCTCTGTAGGGCTCCGAACTCAGCGGGAGCAACCAGATGTGGGCCCTGACCCTCTGGGTGTGTAGTAAGATGACAGGATAGGGGCATAAATAACAATAATTAAGAGGCGAAAACCAAATCCTGTGGCGATAGAGGAGGGACCATCAGAGAAACTTGCTTGGGAGGGAGGAAGAGAACGATGGAGTGGGGTAGGGGGTTGGAGAGATGGATGGGGAGAGGGGGAGGGAGAAAACACGCCTCTTCAATAATGGCAGTAGAGCAGAGGATCCAAACTGCTCAGGATGTTATTGAACATAACACGGTGGCTTGTTTTAGACCTCTCCTAGATTGTACAAAATTGAAACAAGGCAAAATCAAGAGAGGGCATGAGGAATCTACCCAGTGGGCATCCGTTAATGGACTCTGAGTATACATGGCATTTAGAACTGAAGTTGGGTAGGATTCTATGGCAGCAGGGTGTGGATGGCTTGGGAGCAGAAGACATATAATACAAGGAGAACAGAAGCAATGAAAGCCTGGAATTGGGCAGTGGCATAGTGCCAGAGACAGGCACATCGTATCTAAAGCAGATGCTCTTGGCTTCTTGCTATGAATCCCCCTAAAATTTCTGTGTTCAAAATGTAATTTCCAGTTCAATAATAGCAAAAGGTAGAACCTTTGAGGGGTGAAAGGTTGTAAGAGGTCTGAGCACATGAATAAATTACTGCCGTTATTGAAGAGTTGGGTTCCTGATAGGCTCACTCACATCCACCTTTCACCGTCCAGAATGAGATGACACAGCAAGATGGTCCTCACCAAATCCACTGATCTGAAACTGCCGGTGTTTAGACTCATAAGACACGTAAAGTTTGGTTCCTTATTGCTTTGTCAACCTTGGGTACTCTGTTAGAGCCACACAAAATAGAACAAGACACTCTTTAATAGAAATGGAGGCCAGCTACAGCAACCAGTGTCCCAGCTGCTCAGAGAATGAAGTATCCACCTCTCGGCCAGTTCCTCGAGCATTACGCCATCATCTGCAGCCTCCCGTCCATCTCCTCCCTCTGCTTCCGCATTAGCAGTGCTGTCCTTCCAGTTCTCGTTGTCTATCATGACCTCTCCTCCATCCTCTGCTTCAAACTGTAGCACTGACCTTCTCTTCTGACCCAGCCTCTATTCCCAACATCCTTCTTTCTTTATGATTCCATCTCTAAATGCCCAGAGTGTTGGGCAGATAAACTTGACAATCCTTAAGACCTAGGCCTGGAATATTGACTTCAGAATTCTCAGATCTGGGGATACAGGATGCGAGAATGTGGGCAGTGAGGGAGAGTGTGGAGACAGAGCCAGGAGCAGGGACTGTGTCCGCTTTGGCTTCTCCTTCTCCTCCGCCCTGCCTCAAATAGATTGTTTATAATGTTGTACTGACAGGAACTGCTGCTCACCGCTGCTGGGTTTCAGCAGAAGATAAAGTGACAGGAAGATTGTACCACATTCTCCAAAAAGGCCCCCTGGGGAGGATGTTGAGAGAAGGTGATTGATTTGGTTAGATTGTGATGTGTTATTTAGGGAGAAGACAGGGGAGCTGGGAGCATGGAAGGGAGAGGAAATGGAGGGAGAGAAAGCAGCCGCCATGTGGCTGAGGACTCTGGTGCTCTGGACCAGGAGAGAAGGCAGAAACCTAGTGAGGCAGGGAGCCCCTTCTTGCAGCAACTGTTCTGGAGGCTCCCCTGGATGGGACCCTGCTGTTTTCATGGCTTGATGCTCTGGCTTCAGACAAGGAGAATCAACTGCATTGAGGAACAGCCAGCTGGGATGTACCACAGGCCAGGAGTGTGTGGACTGGGCAGACAGAGCCCCCCATAGAGGGGAGCCACATGGTGGGCAGCAGGGAGCCAAGCACTCACAGAAGCAGTGGCTAAGTGATGGTATGTTAGTTAAGCGTCATCTTCCTGCAATCAGAAAGAATTTAGGAAGGGCTCCTGTCATGGAGAGATACTCAATATGCTGCTCAAAAGGGAGAGGCCGGACAAAAGATGCTAATCTTCGTCACTGTCACTGCTCTCCCTGAGTAGCACCAGGGTGGGTGTTTATTTAAGGGGATTTCTTCTCTTCTCACTCCACATTTTGGGTGAAACACCAGGAGAGAAGATGGCTGATATAGAAATCTTGTTCAGAGGGGAGCTGGGGACTGCTAATGCTATACCCTTCCCCATGTGGCTCTGAACAAGGCCTTGCCTTCTACCACCAGGGCTAAGACTTGGGTACATGAGAAACAAAAGAAAATCACTCAGCAGATACAATGGTGGTAGAGGGCACCAGGGAACCCATCCATGGAACCTTCTAGAGCCATTGGCCACGCCTGGCTGAAGCACTAAGTTGGAGAGATGGCAGAGGTCTCGGGTCACGGTGAAGTTTCTTCCTGTGTCTTTACCAAGTTCTTAAGTCTTCTTAAGAATGATATTAGCATTCAGGTTTCTCTGGTAAGAAAGAATTCATGTCATTTTGCGAGGAGTCTTTCTTTCTACAGACTTACCCCAGGGTAATGACAATGGCAAAGAGACACAAACATCTTTAAAAAAAAAGTTAAAGTTGAACTCATGGATCGGTGAGGGAATAGACTATTGTCCAAACTAAAGATGGTGGTGAGGGGGTTGTGCAAAAGAAATAAGGCAGGAAATCTAGCAGAGCCTGGAGAGTTGAGGGGAAAGAGTTGGAAAACAGGAATGAGAGAAGGAACCAATACCTAACTATATCATTATATAAAGTGGCAAAAGCCATCCATCCCTTCTTCAAGACATTCTAGAAAGTTCCTATACCATATATATATGTGTGTGTGTGTGTGTGTATGTGTGTGTGTGTGTATCCACTACATTATAAATATATATATATATATGTATGTATGTATGTATATGTGTGTGTATTCATATCCATTACTCTTACTAATGTGACTAGTGGCCTCTAGAGTTGGGTAGTGCATGGCTGTATACTATAGCTCCTGGTTGTCATAGGACCTTGTATAGACAGAATAGCAAACAGGGCTTTTGAGTTCTTTTCTGTGTGGGATATAATATATTTTCTCCTTTGTTATCTTCTCCTTTAGGGAAGAAATTGCATTGCTTTTCAAAGCTTTTGGAGCTGGATTTGTTTTCTTTTTAATGTGTCACTGTATGCAGCAAGGCCTTAAGGCTGGAGCAGTATAGCTGAGATTTCTTGGAATGACTTTCATTTGGTTGCATAGACAACAAGCTTAGGGTGCTCTAAAACTGATGACGGGTTGGCTTCCATGTCAGTCAACAGTCTTTAAAATCTAAGGTCCATCAAGAGAGCAGGCACTTCTGAGTCTGTCCTGCATGATCTCCTACCAAGGTTAGGAGATCATGCTAGATATTAGAATCTTAATCACAGAGGACAAAAGTCTTGATAAGATCAGACTTAGAGGCTGACTGGGTGTGCTGTTTCAAAGCTAGGATGCCATTATAAAGTGTGCTGGTTCATTTTCTGTCAACTTGATACAAGCTATCATCAGAGGAGAGGGAACCAAGATTGAGAAAATGCCTCTACCAGATTTGCCTGTAGGCAATTCTATGAGGTATTGTCTTGATTAATGACTGAAGTGGGAGAGCCCAGACCACTAGAGATGGTGCCACACTTGGGCAGGTAGTCCTAGGTTGAATAAAAAAAAAAAAAGCAAATTGAGTGAGCCATGAGGGAAAATCCAGTAAGCAGCATTCCTCCATGGTCATAGTCTCTGCTTCAGTTCCTGGTTCGGGTTCCTGTCCTGCTTGAATTCCTGCCGTGGCTTTTCTTGGTGTCAGGCTATGATTAGGACATATAAGCCAAATGAACTCTTTTCTCCCCAAGTTGCTTTTAGCAACGATCTTTATCACAATAATAGAATGCAAATTAGGACATAATGGTAGAGATTTGAGTTAAAGATAAAAACTAAGTTAGCCGGGCGGTGGTGGCGCACGCCTTTAATCCCAGCACTTGGGAGGTAGAGGCAGGCGGATCTCTGTGAGTTCGAGGCCAGCCTGGGCTACCAAGTGAGTTCCAGGAAAGGCGCAAAGCTACACAGAGAAACCCTGTCTCGAAAAACAAAAAAACAAAAAACAAAAACAAAAACAACAACAAAAAAAAAAACAACTAAGTGTGGGACAGCTTCACCTCAGAAAAGCTGCAACCAGGAGTAGTCAAGCAGGTGGGCAACCAGTGGCACGAAGGAATTAGGAATCCTAGAGCGAGCTGCTGCTACCTGTGGCTATTCTAATATGGACCACTGGGAGCTGGCTCCAATTAGGGAGGCTATTCTGTTCCAGGAGAGCAGTAGAGGGGAGCAGCCATGTGTCTGTGGTTCCTTGACTCCTGCAGAGAGACCTGCTTCTTCCCAAGAGTTTCTCAGAAAGTTGCTAGTGAGTGGACAGGACAGATTGGCTAAGTTTGAGAACCAATAGAAGGGGGATAGGCCATAGTTCTCCAGCTTGGTCAGAAGCATTAGTTGTAGGAAGTTGAATTAAGTCATTGCTCCAAATCCTGCAACCTTTCACCCTGGGCTCAATTCTGCATGTGGCAAAGTAGAGAAAAGGGGCCAGAGCCATGCTCCTCACCAGCTGGCTAAGCAGGATTATGGTTACATAATAAATCCAAGGCCAGGCATGTTTATGAGGCTCTCAGAAGCTGCAGTAACAATATCATTTAGAAAACATTTATGCTCCCAAGATGAAGGCAATCCCTCCCCCTCCCTTATTTATAAGGCATGCTGGGTAATTAAGTGGGAGCTGGGAAGGAAGGCAATTGGGAGAAGATGGCCTCTAAATAATCCTGCCTGGTAAAGCCACCATCTGTTGTTGTGCGGTAAGGATAGCCCACATACGGTGGGATAGTTTATAAGCAGTGCAAGAATCCAGGGTCCAGGAGAACATTCTCAAGGAATATCAGCAGGTTGACACAGATGTTGGCTGAGTGACTAGATGACTGGGACATGTCCTACCCCTGGAACCCAGCATTGTGCATGGCATCTGGCAGTTGTCTGACTCACATAGATGATTTAATCCAACCACTGGTTCTGACACAGCTTGGTGGGTGCTGACACATGCCAGAATCTGCACTTGGCATATGCTACTTCATGATAGTGAATAAAACAGACAACGCTACTGCCTGCATGGACTCGGACTGCCAATGAGGAGATAGAGTCCCATTATTGATTGACCTAGTGTTCAGAATATGAGCCGTCAGCTCATTGGTAGCTGGCCAAGTCTCCCATAGAATCTCTAGTTTCTTTTTTTTTTTTTTTCGGTTTTTTCAAGACAGGGTTTCTCTGTGTAGCTTTGCACCTTTCCTGGAACTCACTTGGTAGCCCAGGCTGGCCTCTAACTCACAGAGATCCACCTGGCTCTGCTTCCCGAGTGCTGGGATTAAAGGCGTGCGCCACCACCGCCCGGCGAATCTCTAGTTTCTTAAAGAAAATGTTTGAGCTATTTCCCCTGCCACCCAAGGGTCCATGCTCATCTTCTGAGCTATGAGGGATACTGGAAGAAGGACACCTTTAGGTCGTATTTGCCATTGTTGTCCTCTGCTCTCAGGTAGTTAGAAAATATTTCATTAAGGTGTAAGACTCTTCAAGCACCTTACTCGGTAACTTCCTTAGCTTTGACTAGTCATCTTCCTGACACCAGCTCTAGTAGAAGGTAGAGTAACCAGGAATGTTAGAACCCAATTTTCACAGCTTCTGAGGTCTCCTCCTCTGGGCTTATCAGACCTTCTAAAATTCGGAGGGGCTGGAGAGATAGTTCGGTGGGTAAAATACTAGCTGCACAAGAATGAGGACCTGCGTTTGGGTCCCCAGAATCCATATCAAATCTGAGTGGTGGCTTGCCTAAAATCTTGATGCTGGGGGAAGAGACAGGAGGATCCCAGAGGCTCACCATCCAGCCAGTCTGGCTGAAATGGTGAACTCTAGATTCAGTGAGAAATTGTCTCAAGATATAAAGGGTGATTGAGAAAGACATCTTGACATCAAAATTTAGCCTCCACACATACCAACACTGGCAAGTGTACCCACACATTCACACACACACACACACACACACACACACACACACACACACATATATACACACACACACACACACACACACATTTGAGCACATGTGTACACATGCACTCCCATATGTGCACACACACATACATACATACATCCCCCTCCCCCATGAAACAAATTTAAAGTATTTTTGAAATGAAATTCTGTCTCTTGAAGGAGCCCCCTGCAAGAAAAAAAACACTATATCTTTAGGCCTCCTATTAAACTTTTAGTGACCGCAGTTGTGACAACATGTGAATCCTTTGCAGCCATTTGTGTCCAGGTTTTTCTCCGCAGCTGTGCCTCTCTCTCACCCACAGATCTATAAAAACACGCTGCTTGGGTCTCCCTGGCACACAGTTTTTACACTGCTCTCTCTCTCTCTCTCTCTCTCTCTCTCTCTCTCTCTCTCTCTCTGCACTCACCAGTTTCACAAACTTTACTGAGTTTTCTCAATTGACCTAATGCAGCCATTTTCCCCTCTCTGTTTTACCTCACACGTCTGAGTGACACTTTGCTTGCTTCTCCACCACAATTCAGGATGGTTTTCTTCAATTGCTCTGCTCTACGCTCTCCTGGGTAGATGTCTGGCTAGTTACTTGGGATTGGATACTCTTAGTATTTCCTGTGAACTGGAGAGATGGGTCAGCAGTTAAGAGCTCTTGCTGTTCTTGTGGAAAACCTGGGTTTGGTTTCCAGCACTCACATCAGGTGGCTCACTACCTGTTCTGGGGGATCCAACCTCCTCCTCTGGCATCTGAAGACACAGGCAAACACATGGTACATACACACTCTGACTCACACACATATGCATAAAAAAAGGCATCTCTAAATGCTTCCCATACTTGCTTGGCCTTTGAAGGATCAGAAATTCTAAGATCTCAGTGTTCACTAATAGATCCTCGAGGAAAGAATGAAGGACTCAAAAGAAGGGCCTACTGAGCAACAAACCCTCCCAGCCTGGACTAGGTCATGGTCTGGATATGGTTTGAGTTTGTTCTCGAGGGTCCATGAGTTGGGAGTTTTGTAACAGTGTGGCAACATCAAGACATGGTGGGACCTTTAAGAGGTAAGGACTGGTAAAAAAAAAAAAAAAATTATCAGATCTTTGGAAAACAGCCTTTTCTATGGGTTCAGTTAGTTCTCATGTGACCCAATGAAGTCTCATGAGAAGGGGTTATAATAAGGAAATGAGTTGGACCTCTCCACCCATTCTTTCTTTCTGTCCCATCATTTTGTTGTCTATCCCTCTTGCACATGCATCTGCCATACTAGGACCAGGGAAGTCCTCACTGTAGCTAAGATAGCATTGTTTATATCCTTGAACCTTCAGAACTATGAACCAGACAAACTTTTTTCGTACTTACTACACAGCCTCAGATATTTTGTCATAGCTGTAAAAAAAAAAAAAAAGACTAATACAGGCTGCTTAATGGATTTGAACATGTGGTATGATGGGCAAGGGAGGAAACAAAGACAGAAAACCTCAAAATCAATTTCTAGTTCTTAGCTTTTTTTTTTTTTTTAACAAGGTTGTGCATAAGTACTCCATTTTTATCATAATCATGACTCACAGACCTTGGCTACAGTTTATTAAGGAATATTAGAATGATCACAACATTGTCAGATTACAGTTGAAAGTGTTTTTCTCTTGAGAGGCTGGAGGCAAAGGGTTTTAATCAAGACCACAAAGTCTGTGGTTGGCTAAGCGACACTGAGCCATCAATGCCTCTCTCTCCTTTCTGTTTGTTTTCAGGCTGCTGTCCTTTGTGATAGTGTCGTTTCCAGGGAATCGTTCATGTGCGCACAGCGGCTCTGAGATTGAGTAGTGACTGTAACCTAGGCTTCATATGCAGGCAACATTCTGGGAGCACAGACAGCAAGTCTCTGCCAATGTGCATGATTTACCCAAGGGTGGGGAGGGCGGAGTGTGATCAGTCAATTTCTCCATTCTCTGTGTAACTATTTTCTTGCTTAGAGCCCTCAATGAAGTATTTCCAGCTAGGCAACCTCTGGGATTCTAAGCTGGATCCTGGACATTGATCCATCTATCTAATAAACAGTTTGGGCCTCAATGGTATGTCTAGTTCAATCTTAGGAATTGAGAAGCAAACAGTGAACAAGACAGATAGATGCCTGCAATCAGGAGCCATTCCGTCTAACAAAGGTTACACAGGTATAAACCAGTTACGTGCAGAGCAATGAGCTCTATGATAGGAAGAAGTACAGAGGGCTCAGATAGGATGATCACATGTGAGTTGTCCAAAACAAAATACTTAGGAAAATGAAAGAGAACATTATTGATGATTATGTTGGGACAACATGTGCCAGATATAGCCATTTTGAGCACATTGGAATACCTGGTCACCTTGGTTGTGAAAATAAAATGGAATTTTTAAAAAAGAAGAGTAGAGAAAAGATTGAAGAAAAATTTCCTAAAATGGAGAACCAATAAGCTCACTTGCAATAGCTTTCCTACAAGGAGGATTCCCATGATTCATACAGATAATCGAGTATATAAGAGATTCAGAATCTAACTTTATTCATCCTATCCACAGGGTATGACAAGGGTCGGTTGATTTTGTTCTGTGGAACACCACCCCTCTTTATTATAATGTATCCCCATACTCACGTCAGACAACCCCTCAACTAGCTTTTCCCACCTCCACACTTCAAGAAGTAAAGCACTTTTCAGAAAGTGCCAGGCTGAAGCTCCCATTGCACGATCAGCCCCCGCCCCTCCAAGAGAATTAGGATGCTCCTCTTTCTCCAGAAGCAGCAGTGGTCAGAACAAAGTCTCTTTCCAGGTCCCAGACAATGCCAGTTCATCTACCTGCTCAATGATGTTTTTGCCCCTGGTTGAATCAATACTCTCCAGTAGTTTTTTCCCTGATGTCGCTTGTCACATCTTTCCCCTTGTTTTCTTGTCTAACTCCTTTGTCCCCAAGGTATGTCACAGATGTTTTCTCACTGTTGTTATAGCCCTTGTCACTCATGGTCTGACACATTGCTACATCAGGATTCTCCAGTCCCATAATTAACCACAAGAAGCCATCCTCAGTTGTAGCAAGAAAAGAAGAAAAGCAAGATATGGGTGGGAGGTGGTGAGAGAGGGTCCCTTCGCTGTAATGCCCTGCTAGACTTTAAATAATATTTTTGATCAATTAAGCAATCAAGAAGCCATATGCCTAACAGTGGTGCCCATAGCTCCAAGGTGATGAGGACCTGAGATAAGAATCGTCCTGATGCTACCATTGTGGAATGTGTGCAACAGGAAGGCTAAGACTGTCAGCTGGCCCAGTGGGGGCCAGCATGCCTCCTCCACCCAGCTCTCTTTAATCTGGGAGGCCCAGGAGGTTGCTGAGGACATTCCGGTAACAGGCAGAAATGAGCAACTCTAACCACCTCATTCAAGTCAAACAAAATTTCTACTCCATTTGTGTGCATAGTTGACCTTACTTTGATTGTTGGTGGAAATTCACGGCATTTCCTGATAACTTTCTTCATGTGACTGAAATATGAGGATTTTAAATAACAGTTGTGTATTTGTGGTGTGCAATTTGCTTTTTAACCCAAGCATTCCAGGCAGAGTACAGCTTTATGTTGTAGGGAAGCTAGCATGGGAAGGGGAGGGGACTGACTCAAAGGAGGTGAAGAGCAGCTGTAGAGGAAAGGACTTTTGAATAAAATGGGAAGTCCTTGAATACATCACCAAACTCAGAAGGTAGACAGTGTTCTAAGTCACACCTTAGAGATCAGAAAATCCCCTCCCACTACCAATGAAGACCGCCTGTCTGTCTGTCTGTCTTTCCTTCCTACCTGCTTTCTTTCATGATCTTTCTCTCTTTAATGACAAGATAGGGCTAATCTTGCTGTGTGATGCTTCTATGTGAAAGTTCTTTATAATAAACTTTTCACTTTAAAAATAAAAACACCCCTTGTCTTTAAAAAATAGAAATGAGGTCTCACACTGTAGCCCAGGCTGGCCTGAAACTCACTGTAAAATAAGCTGGCCTCAAACTCATAGCAATCCTCCTGCTTCAGCCTCCTGAGTTCTGGAATGACAGGCATGAGCAACCACATCAAACTCCAATAAAGACATCCTAAGCAAAGGGGGGGGGGTTTCCACGGGGGCTTTTCCATTTGGAACTGTCATTTGTGAGGAGCTCCTGGTGTTGGAGGACTGTGCGCTGACAATCAGGAGGGAAACTGGTAGGTGGAGGAGGAAAGGGGCATGATGGATGGATCCTGTTTGGTATGCACAGCTATCTCACACACCCTTAATATAGAGCAGCTGTAGGGTGACCATGGGTAAACTGCACCGTCTGCTATCAGTCCTGAGTCCACAATCGGCCTTCCTGATGGGGGCCAGAGCAGGTTGCAACAGACCCACGATCAGATTCCGGTAAAAGAAAGGAACTCTAGATTGAGGACCACCCTGGTCTCATCTCCTGCTTCCTTCACGACCCAGCCAGACACCAGAATGTTCTGCATAACTAATTACATTGCAGCTCAGTCTCTGGGTATAATTCATCTTCAGA